>BGPR01022886.1:9553-24842 GCA_013235015.1 Araneus ventricosus | reverse complement strand
GTTTCCTTTCCTAAATTATTCAGAATGTGAAATAGGCGAATTAACGCTATAATTAGATGAAATCCGAGAATTGATATTAATGATGAATTTAATGAGTAAGAGAAGAGAATGAATAAATTAAGGACGAAAAGGAAGAATATTCTTAAGTAACTCATTAAATATTAGTTGCGGAAGTGACGGATTTTAAAAGTATTTATTTAGGTTTATTTAAATATAATGCTACGATGATGCATGTCGGTTGTATTTAGAGAAAACGGAGGTTACAAAAATAATGAGATTTATTATAGCTCTACCTTTAATAAATAGCGTTAATAAGAAATAAATCACTTAACAAATTTCCACTTATTCAATTTTATACAAACATTTATATATTTTATAACTTTTTCTCTTAGAATAAAATTTAATTAAAGGAATGTTACTAACTTTGGTAACTCTTTTTAAATACACCTTTTCTTGAGACAAAATAAATTTTCGTTATTTAGAGATTTAAAAAGATACCCTTTGCAACTAAAACATAGTACGAATATGATGTTTATTGAAGATCAGTAAAATGCATTTATTAATTTATGCATCCTTAAATCATTAATTTGATTTTGAAAAATGCATCATTAATTTATTTTTAGAACAAAAATCTTTTTCCAGGGATGGCAGAATTTTCTTTATTTATAGATGCGAAAATTTTATAAACTGCGTTTTCTGACTATGTGAATTCTTCTGAGAAACGCTAAATGAATTTTGTAAAACAGTGTTCTTCTGAAGCGGACTTCTATGAATTCTTCTGCGTACATGTGCAATGATGTGAAGAAAACTTTTTAAAATAAAAAAACCTTTTTAAAATATGAGCTTATTTTGGTTTAGTTATGTTAACCTTCCGTTCAGGAGCGGCATGAGAGCTATTTAGGGAAGAAACTCGTAATGTTGAACCGTGGGCAGATGACGAGGACGACACTTGAGTAAAGTGACTATTTATTTTCCCCCTGAAAACGGGACATTTATTAATTTTTATTTAATATTATGTAAAAACAAGAAAACATATATTTCTTCAGTTTTTATTTATTAATGAAAAGGTCAAGCATAAACACGTAAAAATAAATAATTCATGCGATCTTGCATTTTTCTGAAGAACGAATCTTCACGTTTTAGACCTCCTCGAGTTCGAAAACCACTATTTTGGAATTATGTTCGTCTGTCTGTGAACACGATTACTTCAAAACTATTAGAGCTAGAGGGATGAAATTTGGTATGTGGTCTTGACACATAATTTGTAGTTTTCTATCAAAGTTTGGACGAAATCCGTCGACGGGAAGGCTGTCTGTCCGTGTTCATGTGAACACGATAAATCAAAAACTTGAATAGCTAGATGGATGAAATTTGGTATACAGTTTTATCATCAGGGATGTAGGTTCGTATAAATTTTGGGCCAAATCCGTCAAAGGGTTGACTGTCAGTATAATCGCATACTTTTGAACGCAATAACTTCTTTAAAAATTACTTTGATAAATGAAATTTGGTATGTGGCCTTTTTACCTTAATGGTAGATTTGTGTCCAATTTTTGTGTCAATCGGTTAAAAAAACGGAGTTCAAATTGCAAATTTCGTTTTCTTTATCTATACCCAGCCCTATTGGTAATCACGCCGGCTTCTAATTCCACTTCCGAGTTGGATGACCTTCGGAAATAGTGGTATGACGTTTCGGTTATTTTTTCCCCCACTGCTTTAGGGGTTCTTGTTCGTTTTACTGCCTTTCAGCTTATTTTTTTCTCCCCATGTGTTAGGAGTATACGAAAAAGTTTAGGGGAGACCTCTCCGGCTGGTTAAATATCATAAATATCAACATGAAATAAGTTAAAGTCGAGAGAAACGATCATAAGCAAAAACGATGGATTTAATTTCTAAATAAATTTTAATACTTTTAATAAATAATATTCAATCATGTATTATTTTAAAAAAATCAGCTATACTATAATTTTTTTCCTAAATAAATATGGAAAAATACAACATATATGTTTAAAGTTACAGTACCTACACGATTATCAACATTTAACGTTCGCATAGTGAACACGTGTCTATCTAGTTAAAAAAAAATCACACCACGTTAATAAGGTAAAGTTCAGAACTGAAAAGATTACACTGCTGAAAAAAGCTGCTGTTAAATTAAACAGTTTTCTTCAAACGGAATATTTAAAGAATACACTACTCTAAGTACCTAATTATGAATGAAATTAAAAAGGGCGGGAGTTGAACAGGAAAAGCAGCTAAAAAAGAACTTACTGCCAGATCCAGCGGAATCCACTATGGGAAAAAATAGAAAAGGAAAGTGTCAAAGCATAGTGAAAGAGATGTTAGAGAAGCATAAGCAGTGTTAGAAAAAACATTTAATATTAATAAGTTATTTAAAGCATTAACTAAGCTAGAAAAGCACTTTGAGGTTCTTATAAAAGCAGTTTTCATTAGTAAGAGCATATGCTTAGTATATAATGCATAAATATATCTTTATACTGCGAAATTACATTCGAACTGAGAAATCTAGAGTTGTTGAAGTAATGTCTACGTTGTGATATTTGTTACAAAAATATTTAGTTATTTCTAAAGTTTTCTTTTTAAAACTTTTTAGTGTGGCAATACGATATTTGTCTTACGAGCGTTGCTTAGCAACGCAGGATAAGATATGATAGTTGTTTTTAAGATTTAAAAAGATTGTATTGTAGAGAGACCAAAATGTAACGACTGATGTATATAGTTCCAGCGAATGAACGGTTTTTAGGTGAAAATTATGTTAAAATAAAAGTGTTTTTTAAAATAAAAAGTCTGTTGATTCATCCTGCAATACAGTACAACGTGTAGTGAAAGGGGTCATGCACTATCATCCGAGATTGATCGCAGCGCCCTTAGAGGCGAATCTTTGAAGTAAAGGATTTTATACCTCGAAAACTATGACAGATAACGACAAAGAGTTACCAGCAAAAGCATAGGTAAAGGTGTGTCTTTCACAGAGTTCCGCTCGGTAAGACATACCCTTGCACGTCAACATCTAATTTTGAATTTTTTTCAAATGCGTTTACTAATATGAATTCCGAGTTAAAGAAATTTATTTGAAATGAATTCGAGAATGAAATTATGTCCGTTAGAAAATCATTGTAAGCCTACTTAAAATAAAAGAATTAAATAAAAAAATTCTTGGAACTTGTAACAGTAGAAGATAATTTAGAACAATGCCTATTTCCGAATACGATTTTTAACGCTTTAATTATTAGAGGCATTTCAAATACAATTCTTAATGAATAAAAGAGTACAGCAACGATGATTAGCTATAAAATGACTCATAGCATTCGCCAGTAATTTAATGAGAAGCGCTGAAATTGCTGCCAACGGAGGAAAATTTCGAGCATACATCACAGTAATGATTGAATTTTATGTCCTATTTTCTTTTTCACAATATCCAATTGTTCTATTTAGAACAGTTTAAAATGTTAATTTTATTAATTAATTCTCATTAATATGTATTTTAGGGCCTCCAATTGGGTGATCGATATACTTAGATAATCATTTTATGCTAACTTGACTTAAAATACAGTCTCCACTATTGGTAGCCATTTGAAAGCTTCCAACTAAATTTTTAGCGAATATAATGGGGCATTTTATACTAAAATGATGACCCTCTACCCTTTAAATACACTTTTATTCAATTATATTTGTTCCACGTTTGTTAAGATGGAATATCTTATAACCGGTTTTTCACATACTTTCTAATGTGCTAGGGCTTCAAATTTTGTACATTTACGTAATCTCGACGACAGCACGAACTTTTAATATTTCCAGAACTTAATTACCAGTTTATCAAATGATTAAAATAAATTTTGATTCCACTTGGTAGAGAATTTCAGAAAAAAATTGATTTCTTCAAGACTCCATAATATTTATGATAACGAAATATAAATCAAAATCTAAAAAGTAGAAAATGATTACAAAAAAAAATCTACTTTTTGTACACTTAAAAAAGTGCTCTTTCTTAGCTAGCTTCCAAGATTCGCCACTAGGGGCAGAGTGATCAAACTCAAATGATAACACATGGCATGGCACAAAAGAAAATATTACTTCACAACTCTAAATCTCTTTGTTCTAATGTGATTACGTTGTAGAAAGATATAGATACACACCCTCTATAAGGATTTAAACGATTTATTGAAAAAGCCTATTAATATAAGTTTATACTAATAAGTTAGAGTTGTTCTTTTGAAAACATTTTGGAAGCCTTTCTTTAATGCAAGTGATATAATAAGAATTCGTAGTTAATGGGAGAAAATGAAACTAGCAGATATTAGAAAATGTTCAGTTTGATGTCATTATCACTTTTATGATGAAAGTTATTAAAATAAATACTATTAGGTTCAAATAATTAATTCCAAGCAAAAATTTCCGTCATTGTTCTAAATGCTATGAGCGCGAAATCAAACTATACGAAGATCCTGCCATTCCTGCTTTTCAAATCTTGAAATTCAGTAGCGCGAATATGCAGAAAGGAAAAATAGTTTAAGCTGAGAGTAATATCTAAAGATACAAGTTTTACGTCTGATTTTCTGAAAGGCAAATAAGTATAATATTTAATAGAAATTTCAATATAAGAAATGCTTTAACATTTTGCAAAGAAACAATAATAACGAATATAAACTTAAATTTAAAAGAATTTTATTAGTTATATATTAGATATAAATATTTCATACTTTATAATTTCGAATGATAGAATATATGTTGTTTACATTTGTCTCAAAGAATAATGACAGTAATTATCAATTTATTTTAATCTGAAAAATAATAGAAAGTCAAGACATAGATAAAAAGTGATTATTTAATTGAATCTGAATGAGATAATATACCTTAAATGGATTTTGGACAGCTTTTTATGTTTGATAATTTGAAGGATCAATTATTTAAATATTAAAAATGTAAATAATAATATAAAATGTTGACTTTGCTTTTTAAAATTATAATCTTTTTGTCTACAGTAACTAAAATATATTTCCGATCACGTGATTGATTACTGAAATGCAAAGTTCTCAATGATATTATTACAAAAATCAGTTTTAGCTACAGTAGACTTTTATAAGAATTATTGTAAGTTCTTCAGTAGCAATTAATATTATTCTTTTTTAATGAATTAATAATTAATAAAATTTGCTCCATAAACCGTTCTTCTGAGTGGATGAAAAACAAGATTAATTTTTGCTATTGCATAGTTTAAATACTTTTTAAACCTTCAATTAAAATTTTAACTTTAAAAGCAACGAAATATCTATAATTAGCATCATTTCACAAGAAAATGAATAAAATTTCACTTCATATTTAAAGAATATCATAAAAAAAGAACTTGCAGTATTTACATTTACCCTACCAACAAAAATACATCCCTATTTACTGTTCAGCAACGGATTCCGAGACTACTACTGTTGGACGATTTTAAACCGGAAAGGGGTGTCAGGCAATGAGAGTCATAAGGGTGCATTTCCTGAGTTCTTTGCTAGATCATGCTCAGTAAAATGAAAACATCACCTTTCCATTCCTCACTTTCCCCCTATTTTGATGAAAATAACTCCGCCCGGCGCATGCGCAAAAGCGCGGAGGGTTTCCGAATCCGACGCTGAACAGTATCAATATATTTTTTAAATATGATAACCAACCTATAAATTTTTAAAATACAAAGTAAAATTATACCGAATATTTATATTTGTAAATAGCGCACTTACCTGTTTCTCCAGTCGTAACAACTGCTGGCAAACTAGGGCTACCCCTACCGATTGCATTTACAGCTATAACATAAAATTCATACTCTGTATACGGAGTGAGATCGCGGACTGTATAAAACATCGTGTTGATGCCACTGATCTCACTGTAATCTTGATTGGTTTGTCTCGGTTTGTATTGAATGACGTAGTAAATGATATTCTCAGCACCAATATCATAGGACCAGGAGATTCGAACAGATGAAGCTGTGACGTCAGATATCTGAACTCGAGTTGGTGGCCGAGGAAGAGCTGAAGAAGAAAATATAAATCAGAAAAAATTGGGAGAACTAATTTAGTCTAAAAATTAATTTGCAAGTTAAACGTTTCGGTGTTCACAAAAACATAAGCTCATACGAAAGAAAAATTAGAAAAAGCTACAATCAGTGACAGCTCAAGTGGACAGTGCATAGAAAACTACAGGCGACCGAGGAGTGACGTAATACGTGTTTCTACGTGTCGAAACTCTATGAAATGACTTTCATGAAATTAAAGAACTTAGGGTTTAAATATATTTACGATACAGAATATCTATTCATAGTGTTTAAAATGAAATTCTGTTTAAATATATAAATTGCATCCAAAAAACAGCAAAATTCCTTCAGGACTATTTACCTAGACTTAATGATACGCATTTCAACTTTCTGTCTAGTGTCAACTTTAATTGCAAGCACAGTTGTGCGGGGGTGATGCGGGATGGATCTGGAGTGATCCTTCATTCGGAAAAGTATGGAAGTTTTAAGAATACAAAATGTAGTATCGATTCAAAATTACGTAGTCTGTCCCATATAAATTTATTTGTATTTAGTGTATTCCTTTGTGTTTTGTGTATGTTTTTTGTTAATTTTTTAATATTTTATTTTATTACATTTTATTTTTTTTCATTCCATTTATTTTTATTTTTGCTGCACGAAATGCTAAAAAAAAAACAAAATTCTTTCAGCATTTTTGTATTAGTATAATCTATATATTATTATATACTTTTATTTACATTATACAATATTAATTACATTATACAATTTTATTTATATTATACAATTTTATTTATATTATACAATATCTGAATGTATGTGTAAAAGTGTATATACTATGTCTATGTATTGGTATATACTTACAATAGTAAATTTTTTGTATCCATAATACCATTCAACTTCTATTTTATTATTCAGAAAATATAACATATTTAGGAAAATATTTACTTAAAAAACCGTAACATATTAAACCGTAAACCGTAAAAACCGTAACATAACATATTAAAGAAAATTAATTAAAATAGAAACAAATTTTCTTTTTCTGCTTACACAAAATATATAAATTTTCACAAGAATTTTATTTTTTAACATAATTATATCATATTTTTAAAAAATAGATACGCTAATAAATGAAATCACATACTAACGTCTGCAAAATCATACAAAACAGATTTATACTTACGGTAAGCAAAATAAAGCTTCATATAAAAGTATTTGGCATTTACAAAAGTAAAAAATTAAACTAACTAGAAAAGAAATGAAATGAAATTCAAGCAATTTCTAATTTAGTATTTGAAATAAGTTAACGAACGGAGTGTTTTATGGGGGGTAGAGTAAAAATAACCATGAGAATGATAAATAACCATTTGAAAACTTTTCGCCGACGCAATATCTGAATTATTAAGTGATGAAAGTCCTTTTAAATTTACGAGAATAATTTTTAAGTGTTTTATTTATAGGATTTCTTTTTGTTTCAATTTAAAACTGAATTAAAAATCGTTGATTTAAGAAGCATTCCGCTAAAATTCATGGAATATTAATACTTCACATTAGACGAATAGCAGCGATAAATAGTACTTTTAATAAAAAGTAACCGCTCTAAAATAGTAATTCAGGGTAGCTATATCTGTAAATGGACATATAAGATGGTTTAAGCTTTAAATCTGGATTTAATTTTGCAAGCATTTGTATGTAGCAAATACTTTCAGAAATTTATTAAATTTGAATAATGAATTAGTTTTCAAATCCTATAGAACCAAATTAAAGATTTTCAAAATATAAATAGATACGTTTATTTATTAGAGATCAATTGTCAAGCCTTCCATAAAGAATTCGATGGGAACTCATATCCCTTAGGTAATGTCATTCATGTACATTAAAGCACCGTTTATACGTTTCTCACTTATAAGTCGTTTCATCACAGTCCCGATTCATTCGTATACATTTTAATCGTCACAATTGATGAATCAACCCTTTGCGGCGTAGTATGTCAGCTGATGGCACAACTAATTATTTCACTCGCTTCTCAAACGTTAAATTCAACTATAAATGTGAAATAAAAGGTTTAGGATAGGGCTAATGGTACTCCTTTTAGAATGTATATAGCATCCTTATGAAATTTCGTTTCGGAATAGGAATTATTAGAGATAAAGTTTGGGAAAATTCCTTAACTCAGAAATAAGAATTTTTTTCAGTTCTGGAAATTTACAATTTTAACAAATTAACTCGAAATTTTCCTCCAATATTCTTGAAGCTTTAATTTATGATTTTCTGTAAGATTCATCAATATTTTTTGAGTGTATCAAGGTGGCTGTAACTAATGGGATTCTCATATGAGGGGGCGACCCCCCCTCGGAACGAAGTAAGTTTTTAAATATTTTTTTGTAAATTCTATGACTAGACAATAAACTAAAACCATTCTTGATGTTTTTTCATCATATTTTTAAAAAATTAATGCCTTGCACCCTAAAGGGTTAATAGAAGACAAATTGTCTGGTAAATTAAGCGGTAATGAAGAAGTTATTTCACTTTCCAAGAAGCAATAAACACCATTGTAAAATTTCTCCATTGTAAAACTTATTTCTTCTGTCAAAAGAATAGTGGAAAAACATTCAATGAACCTAATTCTATTCATAATGATGTAATTAATACTCACAGATAATCAGCAACTCAGATGACTTTTAAAGATTTTCTTAATTAAACGCCTATCTATATGCACATAAATCGCATAAGATATGTGCAATTAGTACTCATGATATGCAATAAAGGTACGATTTTTTTCACTTTTATGATAAATGCTTAACTCTAAAATTTAATTATTGATTTCCATACTATGCAGTATTATACTAGTACTATCGTGAAAAAACTTTAAAATGATACTTTTAAAAGTATTATTTTAATACTTTTAAATGAATTTGCATTATTAGCATTAAATTTGTAATAATCAAAGTTGTTTAGTAAAATTTCGATTATACGTCTTTTTATGTCGAGCTCTTGAAAGACGTATAAACGGTGTTTTACTGTGCTCTTACTTACCGTTTCGTCTGGCTAATAATTAGGATGTCGCCTTTAAAATAGTAGAAAAAATAACTCAATGTTTTATTATATTCAATAAAATAATATTATCTGCAGTTTCACGTTCTATTTATCTGCTTCAAAAATGATTATTTTTATTTAATTCAACTATTACATAGGCGTAGTTATGGAAATCAATATCATTCAAAGAAAGCCAAAAAACAAAGATAAACTCAGAGGAAATCCAAAAACAAACAAACAAGGAATCCATTCTAGTCCATTTTTTCAAGATCTAAGGACTTTATGTGATTAGGAACCAATTGCCATCGCAAAGATTTCGAATAAATTTTTGAAAATGCGATGTCTTACGAAAGCAGTTATATTTCAAAATATTACTTTAGAATTTATTTGTTATTGCATAACTAAGTCCATTTAATCTGTAAGTAAAAATTTCTATAAGTGGATATCCGTTTTGAGAATTCTATTATAATGTTATGATCATAGAAGCAACATTTTTTTAAATTTATTATTTTTATATTTTTCGAGTTATTTGTTGCATAAAGACGAAATGTCAATATTGCCAGAATATGTAACTTGTTTCTGTTCAAAGATATATATATATATATCTTTGATATATATTATATTATATATATCTTTTATAATATATATAATATAATAATATATGTCTATTTCAATCGACATTAGCATGCAAAGAGTATTCCCAGTGGCGGCTCGTCCATTAGGGCTGAAGCCTCCCCCGATATTACTTATTTTTTAAACTTGAATTTTTCGTTTTTAATCTTATTTGCTTACTTTTCCACTCTCAGAGTGCAATGACTTACAAAAATGCAATAAATAAAATCGAGAAAAAGACATAAAATGAATCCAAATTGAGAGAGAATGCAGGTCTGAGCTGCAAAATACTTTGCCCCTCCGAAATCCATTCACAGCGCAGAAACTCCGGAGGGAGAAAGCAACCCTTTCTGCCTTTACCTTAAACGGGATATGGGCTGAAAGTCAACACAGCTCTGGCTGGCACGGAGCCAACTGAACGAGAAAAAGATACTCTTCTTAATTTCTTTTTCTTCTCATTCCCACACAAAGTAGTAATCACATTGGCTGCTTATAGGTTTTGATTTTGGTTTGTGTTGCGTCAACAGAAACACATCTGGTTGATTGATTATGTGCTTTCTCTTCATAGAAGGCTATATTTCTTTTGAAGAATATATTCATTTTTGGAAGAGTGTTAGCGAGTGAAGTGCGAGAAAAGGGAAGTGTGTATGTGGAGCTTCGATTTTTTTTGTCAGCAAAATCGTCACATCAACATTCACTTAACTTTCTGTTAGTAAAACTAGTAGTAAATGTAATATACTGGATATTTAATTTGTTTGAGAAACTGGAAATTCCATATCTGGCTTTGGAATTAAAAAATGTGGCCTACTGAAATATAAAGTAGCTTTTTAAAATTGTATTCTTTTGATAAATATTATCTTGCAGCCCTCTTCGTTTCTGAGCTCACGAGCCACCACTGCGTATTCCATTAACTGACATCGAGCATAATGTTAATAGTGTTAAAATTTCGAAACCTTTCATATGCTATTAAATTTAGTTTGAAATCGGCAAATGACGCAAGTTAAGTCCAAATAAAGCCATCCCATTTAATGACTTTCTCAAGCACAATACTGACGATGATAACATTTCTAAATATTTCGTTTATTGCTAAATGTAGTTAGAAATTTCTAAATGCTGCTGGTAAAGTCCAAGTAAAGCTATCTTTTCTTTGAATTTAAGTTCATTGACAGTAATCTCCAAAGTGATTAACTTTAGCTTGACTGTAAAAATATTACGACAAGTGATCAACGGTTTGCACGTAAAAAAGCAAAAAAAACTGTAATTAGCTGAAGACAGATAGTAATTTTAAGCAGATAAATAATATTGAAATCTTAACATAAATAACATACAGGTGCAAATTCAGAAATATATTAGAAAATATTTTCAAAATTTTAGAACAGTATTAATCCTTTCGCTGCGGTAAATCTAGTTGCTATTTTAGAACTAATCGGTATTCCATGCCAGCACTCCATATTTATCGCAGTTTCAAAACGGAAGAAGTCGCAATCTGTACCTGGAATGGAACGGAAACATGGAGTCAAATCGATTCCTGTTCTAAGATAAGTCAATTTTGAAATTATTGGAGTATATTGTATGAATACAGAAGCTGACTGAACATGATCAATGTTTAATAAAATATTTTTCAAATAATTTTTATAGTTAAAAAATTATATTAACAAATAGGGCATCATTGGCGGACAGCAAAACGAGTAAAAATTTCGTGAATAAATTGTTGAATGCAAAATATATGTATTTCTGTTAGACTTCTTCATTCTTTTAATTCCTTAACAAAACAATTCTATGTAGAACCCCTGGAGTGCAGAACGCTTTCTTTGGATTCAATTTGATTCATACGAAGACCCATTTTTACTCATAGGGTTTGAAAAACTGGAGACTGCAGACACTGCCTAGTCTCAGCTGGCTCAAGATCTGTAAATAATAGCTGGGGGAGGGGAGATTTTCCTTCTCCTTGCAGCGGCAAGATAATAAATAGTTGGTGATTCCATGTTTCTATTCCAGGGCTAATAGAGTTTGAAAAACTGGAGATTGTAGACACTGTCTAGTCTCAGCTGGCTCAATAGCTGTAAATAATAGCTGGGGGAGGGGAGATTTTCCTTCCCCTTGCAGCGGCAAGATCACAGTTGGAGTCATCGTGATTCCATGTTTCTTTTCCAGGGTTAATACGGTTTGAAAAACTGGAGATTGTAGACACTGTCTAGTCTTAGCTGGCTCAAGATCTGTAAATAATAGCTGGAGGGAGGGGAGAGTTTCCTTCTCCTCCAGGATCACAGTTGGAGTCATCGTGATTCCATGTTTCTATTCCAGGGTTAATAGGGTTGTTTTAAATCTCTTCTGGATATCATGACTACTACAGCAACTAAGTGCTTTCCTAGTACAGATTAATGCTCATTATAACTGACACATTTTACCACAATACTTGCAGCGCCTCATGGTAAGCGTATGTTATGTCCGCATTTATTGAAAAAAGTCTCAAACTGAACCTGATATACAGAGAGAGATATCAACCGAGAGACACATTAAAAAATCTTTTTGGATTTGAAAGAAATCTAATTATGATGAAACGATTTCCTGTTTAATTACAATCCATAAATTTATCGCTAAAGGAAACGATAGGTGACGAAGACTTGCAAATACGAAGTAAATGTAAATAAGCAAATAATTCAACAGTTTACAACTGGTGGATTAGTTGTTGTTAAATTAACAACTGCAATCTAAGCCAAAATGATTCATCTGTTTCCTCAGTATCGTACACTGAGAAGATCCTAATATTTGCATCAAAATTTTCGAATCTTTGTTACGGTTAAAATATATCAATATGACAGTAGAATTTTTATAAAATTTTTTGTCAGCAAATCTGGAAACAAATCGCTGAACTTGTCAAGTCAGTGTTTCAACGCGGACCAATTTTAAAAACGGTGTCAAACCTTAACCCATTAATCATTCAGTAAAGACTGCTTTTATTAAGCATGTAAGTTATATAACTAAAACAGTGATCAGAGGTTCACAGTTCAAGTGATATAATATACAGACATGAAAATATAACAATTTAAATCTTAACAGGGAGATACATTACATTGAAATGTATAATGTATTGGATCTATATTGAATTAAAGAAGTACTGATTAGGACACAATTAAACATACATTTACAACTACTAATAAATCTTAGCACACTAATATTTCCTTCACAGCGAAAGGGTTAAGATCTAAATCTAATTGAGGACGGCATACAAAGAGGGACAGAATGCATGTACTAACCCCTACCTTGCACGACGACTTGTGCAACGGCTTCGATGCTACCCAGCTTGGACGCCGCGACGCACGTGTAGTTGGCACTTTCTCGGACGTCTACCAGCTGCAGGACGTTTTTACCTATGGGCATGTCGTGTTCAGACGTCACATCCATGAGGCCTTTTTTCCACTTGACATACGGCATGGGAGATCCGACAGCTACGCAGGTGATGTTCAGGTTCGATCCTGGCATTACTTCGTACAATTCTTCCGGTGGGATGGAGAAATATGGAGGCACCCTTCGGACTGAAACCACAATTAAACATTTATTAATGAGAAAATATTGTTCTTAAATTCTTTAATTTGTATGCAAAAGTTTTAAAGTTGTTATGTCTGAAATTAGGTGTATAATATCTTTCATATGATCCGGAAGTAATCAATAGTCGCCTTAATATTTACCCCCCTTCATCCAGCTGAAGTTGTTCGATTTGCCTTGTCCCCCAAATTAAGAAAAGGACAGAGTCAAATTTGGGGAAACTATGCTTAGATAGTGGGCCTTTCAGTTTTTAACTTATAACGAATGAAAGTGCAATTGTCACGTTTCCTAGCTGAAAACGGGAAATTAAGGCACCATATTCGATTTTGTGTTCTCGTTTCTCGAACATGTTTGATCGTAGGTACGGATGTTTTTTAATGTTACTTGTGTAACCAATAAAAAACGTAGAAAAAAATGAAGCAATGAAAATCGCTGGGAATAATTTTTACCGTTAAGGCAAAAGATAGTTTGGATGTGTGCGATCAAACGATCAATACTTTTTAACACTATTTTGTGATATCAACCAGGCGTCAAAGATACAACATGCCACCAGTTTATTTGATTAATAAATTTAATTTGCAATATTAAGTCCAATATCATACTTCTTGATATTAATTATCGAGCTTAGTAAATAATACTGAGCTTAATAATTAAAATTAAGGAGAAGTAAATTAAGGAGTTTCATTTATTAATACATTTTGAAATATAATTAATAAGCAATGCTATTCATTAAAATATAATTATTTAATTATGCTAAGATTGTTTGAAACGCCAAGTACCAGTGTCATGGATATATCTTTCAGTCAATAATGGTTTAAAAATAATGTTGCAAAATAATACATAATAAATCCAAATGCAAATATTTATTTGCATTTTATTGATATGAATTCAAATTTTCAAAAACCTATCATGCCCACAGACCAACATACATAATTCCTAAATTGTTAAATCCTAAGTAATGTCTAAAGGTGGAGTTCTATCAAAATCTCTAGATCAAATTTTTTAACGATTACAATATGTTCTCTTTGTATACTTCCTACAAGAGAAAGTAAAAGTCGTGCAATGTACTTGTCTCTCTCTAGCTATATAAAATTCTATAAATTAGAGTGTTCACTGTCATTTGTACAACTTTTGTTGGTAAATAAAAAAAATCATGCAATGTAGAGTCAAAGGATATGTACTTTTACCGGAGGGCTTTCCTCTATGTATAAAAAGACACCCTCAAACTAATTTCATACCAGGCCTAGTTAAATTTCAGTGCGGATAAGTTTGCCAACTTCCCTTCAACGACACGAAGACTACAGTTAATGTTTAACGTCCCCTAAAGCACTACCAATCAATACCTTTTACCGGGACTAATCTATAAATCAATTCATTATGGAATCGCCAGATTTCTCGGAAAACCGTTTGGGCCGCCATGGTTGGTAAACAAGCTTGGACATTCTGAAGCCTTATGTTTATTTATCCGGTTAGCACTTCTACGGATTACAGTTTTCGCAGAAGAACTTGTAACTGTACACGCGCAATATTTCTACACCAATTAGTTTGTACAATATATTTAACAGTATCTTAACAGAAAGAGTAGAAATGAACTTTATTAAATAATTATTTAACTTTTTATTTATTTTTTAATTAATAAAAAGAAAGAGTAGAAATGAATAACTTTAACAGAAAGAGTAGAAATGAATTTTTATTTAATAATTATTTAACTTTTTATTTATTTTTTAATCAATATTTTTAAAATTTTTATTTAATTTTAATTTGTACAATATATTTAGCAATATCTTAACAGAAAGAGTAGAAATGAATTTTTATTAAATAATTATTTAACTTTTTGTTCATTTTTTAATTAATTTTTCATTTAATTTTAATTTGTACAATATATTTAGAAGTATCTTAACAGAAAGAGTAGAAATGAATTTTTATTAAATAATTATTTAACTGAGAACTGTTTTGGTAGAATAACATGTGATTCTAAGGATGGTTTTGGCAGAAAAATATTTATTGTAATTTTATAAATCGTCGCTTAACACAAGCAACGCCACCTATCTGAATTTTCTGAAATTT
>BGPR01022885.1:0-24844 GCA_013235015.1 Araneus ventricosus | reverse complement strand
AAAAAAACTGATGCAAAGTAGAAGCCCAGAAATAAAATTTAAATTATAATATATATTGAACAATTAATTAATTCTGGGTACAAAATCAAATTACACAATAATAAGCCATTCTTGCAATATTGAAATAATTCACCTACCTTTGCTGACCTGAAAACCCTAGCTACATAATTAGAAGTTAATTTGCATATAGTGGTAGTACAATGCTAAAAATAATTAAACAAAAACAATTTTATTAAATTTTAAATAATTTTTTATTTAACAATTATTGATATTGAAATTAATTACTGCCATATAAATTTAGATATATGCATAAAAATTGATGCACAGGAATGAACATTTATCAAACAAAACAAAAGATAAAAATTGTAGCTACACATTAGCACTGCAGGCCTAAGAATTATATTTCAGAACACAAAGTAAAAAAAAACAACCTAAATTAGATAGAGATGTAATCATCATTATTAACAAACACTTCTTGAATTGATGAATACTATAAAATAAGTGAATTTTCTTTATATTCACTTAACAATGATATTTTGAAGTATGCAACTTGCACATTTTCGCATTTTCTTCGGCCATTTTTTAAAATTTGTATCATTCATTCAAAAAATCGGAAAAGCTGAAGATGGGAAAAAGACGTTCAGCAGAAAATTGACACGAAAATATGATCATGATCTTCGTATTAAAGAGTACACATAATTACGATGAAGAAGAAAAATGCTGAAGGTATTACTCGTATTGTAGATTTTGTAAAAAGGTGATGATTATTTATAACTCTGTAATATTGATGAAAAATCAGTGTTCATGCCACCATGTAGCA
Source organism: Araneus ventricosus (assembly GCA_013235015.1). Classification (NCBI taxonomy): domain Eukaryota; kingdom Metazoa; phylum Arthropoda; class Arachnida; order Araneae; family Araneidae; genus Araneus; species Araneus ventricosus. Next base: position 24,024 of record BGPR01022885.1, on the reverse strand, counting down.
CAGAACATTTTAAAATGAAGAAGAAAGAACTGCTTTCTTTCACACACAGCACCTTAAATCACAGATTGTTCAGGCATAGTGTTGTAGAACAAAACTTCCATCTCGTCTTTTAGAGCATTCATCACCGAGTTTTTTCATACTGCATCTTTTTAGGAATACCAATGAAGAATAATAAGAATCTTCAGCTTCAGACTCAGGAATATAAAAAACATTAACGGAAAATTAAATCAGAGGCAAGACAAGACAAAACCCCAGGCCCAACCGGCCCTGGGGGCCCGCAGCTGGAACAACCAACCACTCGCTTAGCCCATCACAAAGGAATTCAAAAAGTAACGGAAAACGATTCCAGATACAGACGCCCAAAAGCCTGATAACACCAAAAACCTACGCGCCAAGATGGCGAAGAAATAATCCCGTAGCAAAATTTGAATTTAAAAATTAATAAAGTTGAAACCTTAATGGAAACAACAACAAAAGTTAATACAAATACTAATTAAATCGAAAACAAAGTAAATAATTAAGTAAAATTTAGAAATTAAATGAAACGGTTAAAATTAACGTTTGAAATTCAAAATTAGCCAAAGTTGCCACACGAAAAGAAAGAAACTTTAGTGGCGAAGAATTAAATTAATTAAAAATACTGACAAAGCCGAAAAAATGATGTTAATGCAATATTTGCAATCTAACACTGCTGAATGTTCTAGATTGTCAATTCATGCCAAATTTTTGAGCACTGACATTTTTTCGCTATCTCTCAGGAATTTCGATATTAAATTATTAACTTAAAAGGTTCAGTGTTCACTGCGCTTCAATGGATACTTTACTATAATATATGTATATTCAATAGTATATGTAGACCTAATTTCTAAACTCTGTCTTCATTTTAAGGTAATTTAAATTGTGAAATTACAGTACAACCCCGGTAAAACGAACAAAAGGGAGGGAAAAATTTCAGACAACGATGTTTACTGTTAAAACATGAACACCTATTACTAATTTGTATCTGATTGCAGTATGTAATTCTGAAATATTTTGAGAGTAAAAGGAATTAAAAGCTCTCTCTGTAGGCTACACTTATATCCTTTATTAAAGTTAACCCTCCGTCGGGAGTGTTATTCGTACCGGCGAGTTCTGGCGCAAGTGAACAATATCGTAATTAATATTTCTAATACCCATTAATTTTAATCTAGCATTCTTCTCACCTTCTTGGGAGACTTAAAATTATAAAACAGGTATATCTTTGCAAAAAATCTCGCAATCGCTATTATTTTTATGGTTTGGGTTTGCGATTTCAGAGGCATTTCGGATAACCCAGTTTTCGGTTAAAGTTTTAATTTGTTTTTCAGTAAAAATATATTTACTTAACTTCTTTTGAAATTTCTCACATTTGTAAGATATACGTTCTTTATTTAGAATCTTATCACATTTTTTCATTCTGAGAGCCCGTAATTTTTTCTAGAGTTTTTTGTTCCTGCCAAAGACTATCACAAGTGACGATTCTATGGTTATTGAGGTTAAGATATTATTTCAATGTATATTTTGGCCAGGAACTATTCCCAGTTCATGAAATGCTCTTTTAAGACCATAAAATCAATCATTAGGCAACAATTAAGCTATCGATGTCCCAAAACTTTAATTTTGTAACTCCACAAATGCACTGTAAAAAAAAATCCAGTTAAATTTATGGTTTTAATCTGGCAGCTGGGTTGGTTGTGCAAAACCGTAAAAGTTACGAAGTAAATCCGTATGCACAACAGTTTTTTACCATACAAGAGCAAGTTTTTTCCGTTAAATCCGTAGTCACAACGGTTTTTTACCAGAAGAGATCAAATTTTCTCCATAAAAATTACGAGTAGTATATAGCGTAATACGGTAGGCGGAAGTGGGGGAGTTGAGATGTTTTCCTCCTGCACCTTAAGTGACGTCATCGACTGAGTTGAAGCGTGCTGATATGAACTGAAATGAGTGACGTCATCTTCCCGACAGAGATTTAAATCCTATCTCAAATTATCTGGAAAGTCAATTAATTAGGCAAGGCTTAATTATTATCAATCAGGAAGATTAAATAATCAAAGGTTAATTATTAATTTCAATTAATCTATTTTTTAATTGAACTTACTTGGACGATTTCAATGGTGACGAAACTTCAAGCTCCTCCGAGCCGGGGATCGAACCCGCTTTCAAAGCGATGGCAGGCAGTCGCTCTAACCACTAGACCACCGAAGACTTCACAAAAAATGTTAAAAATAATCAATTTGAGTTTTAAAGTCACTATAGCTCCAGTGGCGCCACCTAGTGGTGTAAAAGTTAACTATTGCCAGAACACTTGTATATATAAAGTTGAATCGCACTTTTATTCGCACGATGTTCAAAACCATAAAATAATTACTGAAAAATAAGATCAGGTGTAGAAAATAATCTTAAAATCATTTCAAAAAAGGGAAAGTTATCGTACGGAAAGCAATACCGTAAGACGAAAAATAGTATTTGAATTGACTGTTTTTAACCGTTTATGGTTGGAGCGGAGAACGGTGAAAAACCGTTTTGTCAACAAAACAGCTTTAAACCGTCAAATATACGGAAAAAGTCCGAAAAAAAAACCCGGATATTTTTTACAGTGTGTGCATTATGGCAAAAATGTTCATAGTAGCATGTCAAAACTCAAAATGTTATTCAAATTGACATGACTTGCAGATAGAGTGTATAATTAATCGAAATAAATAAAAAGCAAATTAATTTATACTTCAGAGTGCGGTGTATTTGATATAACGAGGGAAAACAGCCAACTTCAGGTTTCGTTTTTAGCTACCGTGTTTTATAAAAAAATCTATATCCCCATTTCTATTCATCGTAAAAATAAAATAAACCCAGATTTAGAAGGCTAACTAAATGGGCTTTAAAGTAAAACCATAAAAAAAATTGTGAGTTTCGACCCAAAACCGTCTTTTAGACGTAGTCAGATACCTTAACCAGGGTTTTACTGTATACATTTATTTACATCAATATATTGGAAGGAAACAGAGAAATAACATGAATGTTTTTGAATGAAGTTTTCATGAAAGTCTTTAACTTAAATCAATATTCATGAATTAAAGGTTTCCTTTCACTGATTATTGTCAATACGGTAATTGCCTCGAATTATTAATTTATTGGCGAAATCTATTTTCCACAAGAATAGATCAATTGTGTGTTGAATTATGGATGTAAAATACATACCTGCAGGTAAACATCATCGTTAATTTCACGTTCCACGACGGAATCGATAAGTAATTGTTCCAGATATCGTTTTCATTAAAGTAATAGGACGAAACTGTCCTACGGACCTAACTTATAACAATGGGGGGAATATTAGTGACTAAAATCAATAACTAGAACAGTATTTTATTACTGGAATAAATTGGAATGAGTATTCAGCATAGAGGCTTTTCTTTCTTCGAAACTTTATAGATTTCTTACCATGGCCATCATTTTGAGCTTCCAAGTATTATTAAAATTAACAACAGAAAATATTTACTAATAACTGATATAAAAAATTCCACTCATTGAAATGAAGTATTCTTACAGCTTTAGAACTGCCTCTAAAATTCTTTGGGAGGTTTGTTTGTCATCATAAATTTTTAAGAATTTTTGGCCAAATGTATCAGCAGAATGTTTTGGTTTTTTAATGTTGCTTCAATGCTTGTATTTAAAAAAAAATATCTTCAAATGATATCACATAACCCACGTACAGATTGCACGACTTTGATTTGAGAAGTTTCTAACAAGTCCAAAGAAGTTTGTATTCCATTGCATCTCCACTTCATTTCGAATGAAGCAGCGAAATACGAGTGTGAAAATTAATTCCAGAATGTTTCAAAATTTCAATTTGTAAGTACTTTCATTCTAATGCAGATTACTTATTTGAGACTAATTCTATACCGAAACTAACCATCAGACAGTTTATCAAAAATATTTTTACTAAACATTTATATACAGCAATTGATATAACAAAACATCCATTATTTACATCAAAATGCTCGAATGTCTTCTCGAGATATAAAAGATTAGAACTTGCATTTCTGACTCTTAAAAATTTCAAATTCAATGTTTTCAATTTCTAATGTTTATTTAATTGCTCTTTAGTCTTCATAATGAACCCCAGGAAAATGTTTGCAGATAAAGGTACTTCAATTAAAGCTGATTAGAATTGTATGATGATGTGGTTTTAATTTACACAACGTTGTAGAGAAGAAAGTCTACAAAATAAATCAAGAATAAGATATATTAAGAATTTAAATCTTTAAAAAATTGCCATTATCTTCCTTTATTTTGATAGATATCAACTGAAATATATGCTTTCTCTAAACAAAAAAAAGATAATTTGAGGAAACCTCCATATATTTGAATGCAAAAGGGAGAAGATCAAAAATGACTTTTGAGATATTTAAGAGAAAAACAATTAAGTTATACCTACATGAAATATACCTTCAAAAAAGGCAAAGAGAAGGCTTTGAAAATATTGCGAAATTTCACGTCTGCCATCTCTAGTTCTTCTTTCTGCAATTGAATCTTTGGAATATTTGACTCGATTCACATTCCTAGGAAAGAAGCAATTTTTTTGTACAGCATAGATATATTTCTCATTCTGATTCATTAAATTGATACTACAATTTCATAAAAAAAATCACCAATCTCACCGAAAGATGGTACGTCATAAATGAAAACTTTTTATTGGCCTCATTTGTTTTAAAATAAAAGTATAATCTTGTTTCATTTAAATTAATATTATTTTGAAATAGATAAGGTGCCGGCATCCAAGCCAAAGGTTCCTGGTTCGAAACACGATTTCACTGAAGGTCCGTTGTGTATTGGGACCGTTACTCGTTAAATCATACGTAAGGGTTCAAACGTCCTCCCAATAGTGTGGGGTGGAAGTTTTTAGTAGGAGATGCCAGCACAGGTGTCGTCCTTGTCATCTGATTATGGCTCAAAATTATGATGACCATCCCAAAAAAACAATCGAGTTGCTTCAAAACAGGACGTTAAAATATCGAAACTAAATTAATTTTTTAAAAACAAGAAAAGTTTAGAATGATTTATTTCCCTTACAACGATGATGAAATTTGCTTTCTTTGGAATCCTCTTTTGTAATTATGTATTACCAATCATTCAAAATTTTATTCTTGAGGTATACGGAATAGAAAAAATGTAAACAGATAGGGTGAAAATCACTGTTTACCTCTGACTTCATTACAAAAGAAATTAAATTGTGGTTATGAGTAGGGGAGACCGGGGCAGGTTTATACACTTTTTAAACTTTTATTTTTCTATTTTAAGGCTTTAAAGTATTTCTTTCATTTTCATTACCAATTAATTAGTTAGACTTTAAGGCATGTAGTGTATATTTTTAAATACTTTAAATTATTATATTTTTGTAATTATGCCATTTTTTTACCATGATGTCACCTGTATAATCTTGCCCCATGACAGGGGCACATTTACGCACCACCAAAAGTGAATAAATAGAAGGCCTACAGTGCTTAAAATACAACAAATTAAATACAAAGAAACCTAGTTTATTTCAAAAAGTGCATAATAGATTATAAACAATTACGGTGAATCCTAATAGTTTTCAAAATCTCTCTCACAATTTATACAAACAAAATATTTTGAATTGCCATTGGTAATACAGTTCTCATGAACCCACCTCTTATATTCGGTGCATTGTGCCCACTGTTCGCCAGATCTTGATTCTTCGTATGGATTTAACTAGTAAATACACAGATAATTTTCATCGTCATGCTCTTAATCAAGTTTTCTTGATTTTTTTTGTTTCTTTTCACGCTCAAAATTTAACAACTTTCTTTCAGAACAAGGTTTTTCTTATTTTTAAATTTTTTATCCAGACTGTTTTTTTCATTATTATAACTCGTTCTAGTGGAGCTCACTGACTGAGACACAGTATGATAGGCTGATGCTAATTTCTTCTTTATGGATTTCTCCTTCTATATTTGTAAAGCAATTTTTACAAGTGTATCTGTAAGATTTGATGTTGCTTTTTTCCCTTCCTCTGCTACTTCTTTTCCTTGGCCCTGCTTTTTGAAATGGTCTCACATCTTCAGGCGTTGGGAATGACTTTGTAATGCAAGTGCCACTTCTGTCAGTTATAACAAAAAAAATGGCGATGGGACAAGTTTACACACTGTGTAAACATCCCCCATGCACTGTGTGTAAACTTGCCCCATCGCCTATTTTTTGTTATAACTCAGCATATAAGCTTTCTTCATAATAAAAATAATCAACTAAATAGCTTAAAATAACCACAAAAGAACAACCTAAGAGGATAATCCATAATAAGTTATCATATTCAAATAGTACGAGCTCTATTAAAGCCAATAAGTAAGGGTAAAAATTTACTAAAATGGTTAAAAAACCAGAAAAAGTTGTCCACTTCACAATCCGCTTTCAAGGCCGACTCCAAACTTGCATGAGTATTAATGGAGGCCTAGACTCTTCTTCTTAAACGACTTGTAGCGCCCCCCGACCAATGGTTCTGAATATAAGCCTTGTGTAAACTTGCCCTGTACCAAACTTGCCCCGGTCTCCCCATACCTAAAAAAAACCTACCTTTTCTGTCCAAAGAATGTTTTGAACCCAGTATAAGAAAAAGCGAGACTTACAAGAACTCCATATTCAACTGGATGAAGAAAGTAAATTATACTTTTCTGCTGAATTCTAAACAGCAGTTAATATGCAGGGAAGATTAAGGCAAGTTGACGAATTTCTCCCTAAAGGCTTGTGATTAGTTGGTTGACAATAGAGAATCCAGGAGGGGTGCAATGGTTTTGCAGCCCCCCCCCCCTCAAAGGCTAAACCAGAATTCTTGATTTTATTTTTTCAGAAATAAACTTGATAACATTTCTTCCTGGCTCGTCAGGCTCGAAACATTTCCCACTTTTGCAGTCATTCCACTTGTAAGCGTACTTCGACGCGGTCGAAAACATTTTCGGCTAGTTATTTAATTGTAATTTTTATTGAATTATCGAAAGTATTGTAGTGTTTTTCATGATTCTTATTGTCAGGTAAGTAAGGTCTGTAAGTTGTTTTGATTTACATAAGTCATCTTGCTTGACATTCGTCACGACGATACAAAATTTTTATGACCTCAGACCCCAGACCCAAATCCTGGCTTCGCCACTGTCGACGGATATTAATGGAATAAAAGTTCCAAACCATTATGTAAGCTGAAATTTCAATTTAAAAGTAACGTGATAGATTTAAAGACATTACTTAAAATTTAAGTTACAACGATTAAAAAAGTAAAGAGAATTAGAATTCAAAATTTCTTTTGAGATTCAAGATTAAATGAACAAAATTGCTCCGATCAAAACCATGCCTTAAGTAATTAATTTCGAATCAATCGACGTAAACATATCGAAGTTATGGTGGAAATTGTCCAAAGAGACTGCAGCGTCCAGAAAACATGCTGAAGGATGACATCATGCTGAAAAAAAGTCATCCGTTTGTTTACCTTTTCGAAAAACGATTTTATTTCTGGATGCGTGATATTTCATTTTTCAGTATTCTTGGCAGCGATATATTTTATCGGTAAACTGGATTTTTCGGTGCCCACTTGTTTCTCGCCAATTTTTCTTGGCGTAATTTCATTTGACGTCGCCAAATACTATTTTGAATGTGCAGTGCGCTTTTTCTTGCTCTCTTGCGCATGTCTCAACTAAAAAGGAGAAATTGAGCACACACCTGCGGTATTTCAAGTGTGTACCGGGCAATTTTTTATCTTTAAAAAACATCAGCGGCTTCGCTTTCAGTATAGCAGGAAACTAATAGCTTCACTTCTTCATTGAGAAACGAAACACACAGAATAATATACACAGTACTGAACCGATATTCAAACCGAAGAATTACAAACGAAGTTTTATTGAAATTCGTATGAATCGAACAATCGCATCGAAGAGATGAACAAAACAAACCAATCGAAACGAGGCGCAATGTAGCGTGATGTGCAAAACACCGATGAAAAGAATAATTTCCGCGCATGCGCACATGTTTCTCGTTAAAAACATTTGCGCAAGAAAAATAAATGTTCTCTCGTCTCCGTTCTTGGTGGCAAGGAGTTGGCGATCCTAAGCGGAACGAAGTAAGTGGGCACCGTAGACTCCAGATTAACCATTTTATCCTACTTAAAAGCGGTTCCAACGCCACCTTTACGAAACAATTCTTTAATTTTGAAAGCTGCTATGTAGGCGGCCGCCTATGACAGGATAATCTTCGCAGGTCTTGGACATGGATATTCAAAGAATTAACACGTTCTCGCCAACGCTGCAATTCATGTTTCTCTCCCATGGGTGGCTACTCTAAGAGCAATTTGCTTTCTCGGGCGGCGCCAAACTAAATTGAAAGATGAGATTTTACCGCAATGATAACCATAGCTGCTCTTTATTTTTTTACCACCATTGCTGTCATGTTCCTGACAGCACAATGTTTTAAAAAATTGCACACATATAGATAAACAATTATGATTACTATATTGAATTTTATGTTTATATTGTCGAATTTATTATATAAGTTATGTTTATAATATTGAATTCAAATAAAATAAATCCTACTTTGTCAATCAATATACGTTAAATTTCCATTATTTTAATTTTTAATACTATGGAAATTTTCCTAGTTACTAAATGAAGTAAATTGTTGGTGGTACTCACCCCCTGATTAAACATTTAAGTGCGAACCATCTGTGGTACTCCCAGCCTGATGGTATATCTAAGTGCGAGCCACGGACGGTACGCGCCGCCTGATGGGACATCTAAGTGCGAGCCATTGACGGTATGCGCCGCCTGATGGGGCATCTAAGTGCGAGCTATATCTGGTACGCGCATCCTGAAGGTATAACTAATTGCGAGCCACCGAGGTGAGGCATCTAAGTGCGAGCCACAGACGGTACGCTCCCCTGATGAAATATTTAAGTTCGAACCACAGACGGTACGCACCGCCTGATGGGACATCTAAGTGCGAGCCACCGCTGGTACGCGTCGCCTGATGGGACGTCAAAGTGCGAGCTATCTGTGGTACGCGCATCCTGATTGTATATCTAATTGCGAGCCACCGAGGTGTGCGCCGCCTGATGAGGCATCTAATTGCGAGCCACCGGCGGTACGCGCCGCCTGATGGGACATCTAAGTGCGAACCACAGATGGTACGCGCCGACTGATGGGACATTTAAGTGCGAGCCACCGGTGGTACGCGCCGACGTGAACGTGTTAAATTGTGCAAATTTTATTCCACCAATTTTGTGCAGGAAGATTGGCACACTCCCATTTATTCGTGAAAGTGATGGTGACTTTCTGTTTTAATCTTTGAGTAAAGGATCAATGACATATCCTAATTACTTCCGTTTAGATAACGTTCACTAAGAAGATTCTAAGAAACTAAGAAATGAACTTCATTAGTAATTGATAGTTTTGATTTATTATTAATATAATGAATTGAAAAGTTCACAATAGTAACAAATATCATCTAAAAAAGGAACAAGTTTGAATGTTCACTAGCTTCATAATTAACATTTCAAATTAGAATATAATTTTTCAATCTCGCAACTAATCATGCAGATCTTATTAAAACAGATTTTCTATTGAAGCCTTAATTTCATTGTGGAAAAATTGAGAAAATACATTTCAGTAGACTAACATACTCGTAGAATATTTAAATAATGCACAATGAATTTGCAGAAACATGAGTAACATCAAAAATCAAGAGTTTGGAGAATTAATTTGATAAGTTGCTTGTTTCAATAATTATTTACTATGGTTTTTATGGTATTTCATTATATAACGCAACAGCTAATTTAAAAGGGCGCAGTCAAATTTTTCATGTTGTTTCTAATGGGGGAAAAAGGAATGGATGAATTTCACATAAATATCGCACAAAATAATATCTGAAAACATCCCATAAATGAAATCCTCTAATTCTGAATTTACGAGGAAAACGAATGATAAATTATTCCAGCAATTCTAGAACAATTTCTTCTGATTTCCCTCATCCTACTATAACTTGTTCTGAATTAATGTATTTAACTGTCACTGAAGTAAAACTCTTTAGTAAGGAAAAAATATGGAAACAGTTTTCAGAAAAATTTCAGGGAAATTAAGTATGAAGGAAATAAATCAAGTTCTTTCGTTAAAAGAAACTTTAAAACTTCAAAAGTAATTAGCTTGTTCTAAACGAACTTTTAATCGAGTTTTTGGAAATGCCATGGAGAATTTCTTCAGAAGTATGCTATAATATTTGATGATAATTCTATTTTCCCTCCTCCTCAAATGGAATTCTTAGACAATGCCAAAAACAGGAACTTAATATTAGATTAGTTCTTCGAAGACTTCGGGGACTTCTTCACTTTCTCTAATTTTAATAGAATAAAAACCTTTATCGTGGATTCTTTTTCTGTCAAAGTTATTTAAGATTGCCTTTCATTTCAATCTGTATTAGAATTTTCTTATCTTTGGTTCAAATTGAATCAGTGTTGGAAATATTAACTAGTTTAATTGTTTCTGTGCCATAAATATTTTTACTATTTGCATAAAAATCTGTAGAATTGATGCATTTGAGAGTCTTTTCCTCAAACAAAAATATTTATATCCATTAGTTTTGTTGATGAATGATTTCACCCGTAACAACAGTTTTAGTCTAACTTATTATTTTACAGAAACTAGATCAAAAGTATTAAAGAAATATTTAAGAAGTTAACATGAAATGGAAAATGATAAGCAAGGAAGCATATCTGTTAAGGTATCTGACTGGCTTAAAATCGTCGTTTTTGATGAAATTATCAAAAAACTGTTTATGACTTAATTTTGTAGCCTGTTTAATAAGCTTTCTAAAACTGTCTCACTTTTTACTCTACGTGAATTACAAATGGAGTTACAGCTGTTTTATTACCGAACTGTAAGCATTATTTTATGTTGCATGAAAACTTTAAATGTGTTTTCTGAGAAATGATATTTTTGAGGAAAACTGTCGACCGTAAACGTGATTTCTCAAAAGGTTATTCAAGTATTGATATGAAATTTTCTGAGATTGTTTTCTGTAATATGGTTGATGTTTTCCTCTAAAAACTAAGGTCAATTTTAAAATCAAGTATTATTTTTAAGTGCTTAAATATAAACGAAAAGCATTTTTATGAAAAATTAGCAGTTTAGTAACAATGTTCAGCTATATCTCAAAATATTTTGAAATACACGAAATATTTTAGAACATAACACAGATAACTGTCATAAAAATGTACTCCTACAAGGATTTATGTATATTTGGAATATGATTTTGTCAATAGCTGTTAGCGTAAGACAAATATTTTAGTCATTTTTCTTCAAATTTCTCAGTTTTTTTTTTAAATATTATTTTGAAAGCCTAATTTTACAATATTTTCATAGTCTTAAAACATATGCAGTTGAAAAATAACATTAAAAAATATATATAAGTTATTTTTCAAAAAAATGTCTCCGGACACAGTCGGATACCTTAAATGAAAAGATCTGTTTTGCACAAAATTAATTCTAATTGCTAAGTGTAAAATACTTTTTATCAGTCTTTTACGAGTATTTACAAAATAAGGCATATAATTATCAAGAATTCAATAAAAAATGATGACTAAATCTATTTAAAAATAAGAAGGTAGAAATTGTGGGCTTTCTATTTTTGAATAAACTTCTAATTAAAACGTGAAACAATAATTTTATTCGTCACATGAAATTAGACGATATCTCTTTATTTGTAAAATTTATTCTGATTGATGGAAATTTTGAAAACTTCATTTGAAAATTGCTAAATATTAAGCTTTAGCGAATTGCTTTTAATTTTGACATTCTCATTCGTCTCCAGCGGATAGAGAGAGAACTATTTCATAGGAATGTGTATATGGCATGATGTAGTAGTACAAGTATATTTTTAAAGTACTACCCAGATAGCACGTAAGTTTGCAGAAAGTTTGATTTTGACTTGATGTTACCTTGTCATTGCAAATTTGACGCGTCAAGCTTGAAGCGAACTTGTGGCAAGTTCGCCGTGACAACTAGCGCCACCCTCGCTTGCAAAACGCGTTTGCCACAAGTTCGCCGTGACAAATAGCACCACCTCCTTGCAATGCAAGCTTGCTGTAAGTTTGCAAAACAAGCTTGATGCAAAGATAGCACAAAGAGATAATTATCTTTGTCTCTGTTTTAAAAAAAAATCCGATTTTAATAGCATCTCCTAGACCGTCCTTCTTTTTATTAATTCAATAAATCAATGATAATTTGTAAAAAAACTAACTTTTTTATAAAAAAATTTTTGAAGCATTTTCCATCCTTTTACTAAATATAGCACTCGCACTTTAAAGAAAACTATATCGCCTTTTTCTTAATGTTGAAATTTTAACGTTTATAAATAAAATTAAACCGAAAAAACAGTCAATGTTTGTTGAAATAAATAATAATTTACATTTTGCCCCATTTTAAAAGTAATTACTTTTGAACTCTAATCTCATAATTTATTCTACTAACAAAACGTTGTTATTAGCGAAAATCGCTCTCTCTTTGACTTCAAATCATATTCTCAACTCAAAAAATTAATGAAATCAAGAAAACAGTTTAAAATAAATCGTATACGAATCGAATCGAACGATGTATTTGCGAAATCTATCTTCTCCCCTCCGAGTTTAACTGGCCGAGTGGTTATTGCGTCAGTTTCCGAACGGGTTGGTCGCGAGTTCTAATCCGGGCTGTGTCCGTACTCTGTTTTTGCTATAATTTGTAATGAGTTTGACGCGGCAAGCTTGCTGCAAGTTCCTCCCATGGTGACTTCGAAGCTTGCGTTAACTTGCTTCAAATTTGTTGCAAGCTTGCGGCAAACTAAAATTGCTATCTGGGTAGTTGATCCCTCGCAGAGCATTTGCCTTCGGTTATATGCATACCATGATTTCCATGATGCTTCTAGAGCCAAACTGGCAGTTCAGCGCTCGAAGAAAATTTTTCAAGAAATCAAAAAGCGCCAAATGGTGTGCTCATAACAGAAAAGTAGCCAAAGTACAATGTTCACAATAGTAATTTCCATAATGTTCACCTCGATTTGTGAATTGACACGATTTTATCTTCACTGAATTAAACTATTTTGACCTTGATCTAAACGTTCTCTGGATCACAGTTACAATTAATAAAATTAAGCAGATTATTAAAAAAAATTATGAATTAATTCAACATTAAATCCTTTATAGCCACAGAGTGTATATTTTTTGATTTTGTTAGTCTTGCCCTCGACAGAAAATTTGTCCAAATTAGAACTCCAATGGTGGGTGGCTCTATGATTAAGTCCGACATTGGGGTTCTCCTCCAATTTTTTCCATTTTGATTGTTATTTCTTTTGTTTTCTAGTTTTTTCTTTTATGTGTTTTTGGCTATTTTATTATTGGGGAATTTTTGTTGGTTAATTCCTTAGTGATGGGTTGGTTAGTTGTAGTAAAATGTGTGATGCAAACACTGGATGCTGCTGCGTTTGGCGCGTAAAAAGGTGTATTGTTATCATCATTGATTACTTCCTCTGTTTCATATTTTTTTCTAGTTTTTTTTTCTTTTTTAATGTTTTTTAAATTTTTTAAATTTTCTATTGTTTTATCATTTGTAATTTTCTATTGTTTGTTCTCTGGATCACCTAAGCCCATCTGCTTCATTTCAATTTGAACTCTTTTTGAATAATTTCGCCCAAAGTTTCATTATATTGTAAGAAATATTGTGAATTCTTCATCCTAGATTCATTATTTTTCAAAAAAAAAGTTCATTTACAGTAGAAAGAATATAGTAACAGACTATAACTATGAAGTTATGCCTAACATGCATGATGCTACCGGCATTGTTTTGTAAAGAAACCAATCGTTGCATTGGCAAAAGAGAAATTAACCGCTTTTCTGTGCCACGTAAGTTAGCGTTTTATATATATAAATGTGGAGTCAATTCTTCTTAGGTTCTCAACGCATGTAGAAAGGTACCGCTCATTTCGTCTAATATTTAACTGAAGGTAATTCCATACTTTGTTATGAAATCGGGAAGAGTTGTCGAATTGGGACAGGTATCAAAACTCACTAGCCTTATATTTTCAAAACAATCCTTTTTTAACCACAAAAGGCTCTTCAAATTGACGATTAAGATGACCAGCCTATAGTTAAAATGAACAAATAGGTCAGCAAAATTTGTTAAATACATTAAAATTACGTCATATTTAGATTATTTATAAAAACGTGAGTTGTTTTAAATTATGAAACAAGTTGAATTATTTTGGGTTAATATTTTCTCTTTTTCTTCTTTCTCTTTCTTGCTCTTATTTCCCAGTCATTAGTTCTTTAGTTGAACAATGTTGTTAAACTGAAATTTGAAAAAACATGTTTTAATTGTAAACTAAAGATGAACACTTTTAAACACATGTTCGATATTTTCGTCTTTTATGCTCCCATCCTTTGCGTAATTTTACTAAATTATAACAGCAGCTGTAATTCATATTTTGATTCTATCTTATGAGAACAAGCTTAAAATACATATCAAGCAGCTTTCAAAACAATTTCATTCTTCAACTGCCATTAAAAACTATTCATTTTCTGCTTTTCTCGCCTTACAGCAATTCAACCAAGTGGCACAATTTTATATGGAAGATAATGAGTTGAAATTAAAGTAACAAAATGCCTTTTAAATCCTACAATGCAGCAAAATAATAGGCGTTTAAAATAATCGAGTAATCAACGGAAATCCGAGATGCGATTCAATGTTTTAATGAGAAATATTTCCAGTAGCATGAAACATTTGTTATTAAATTATTCACTTGTACTAAAAAGAAATGCAAAGAATGATTTGAAAGCTAGAATTCAAATTAATAGTGAAATAAAAATAATTCGCTGGGAAGAATAAAGAAAATGTATTTAAAAGACGTTAATATGAAAAGACGTTGTTTCGGAAAGAAAGAAAAATGTTTTTCTACAGCTCCTTTTGTCTCAAGGAGGAGTAATTCAAAATATAAATTGAATTATTAATAAGGAACATTTTTTCTTACAAACTTTGAATTATGTTTTTTGTAACGTAATTTACACACAAAGAAAGAATAGAATCTAATTTACCCACCTGAATATCTTTAGTTTAAAAATTCTATTAACTTAATAATAAATTATCTGGAATGTTGGAGAGGACTATAAAAGAAGAAAATAATTGCGTGCGTAGTTATTAACGCTGACCAGTTGTTCGCCAAGCTCTCATTTGTTATCTTAATTTTAAATTAACCCTCTGCAAAAATAACAAAATCTATAAATAAAATAGTTCTACATAAAAAAATTTATAAAAAAACGTTGTGATAATAAAACAAATTTCTTCTATAGAGCACCATTTCATTTCATTTTGTTATTATTATTTTTCTAAAATTCCAAAAGAGTTATCAACTGAATTGAAAACCTGTCAGTGAGCATATAATATTATATGCCAACACAACAGCTTTAACATTCTGATTTCAGGGAAATGAAACCACAAAATATTCTTTTAAAACAGATATTCTGATGGATTATAATAAAAAAAATATATATCACTTGTCAATCCTTTGGATGATACATCCTGTTGTAACATCCAACCTTCCTTGTGAATATCTATTCTTATTTGCCCTCCCTTTAACCATCACGCATGGGCTGATACAATATTGTTACAAATCTGTAAAACCGTTTTTCCTGCTATGTTAGTCTTGTGGTTGGAAAGAATGTTTCACAAGACTCGTATTGGATTCAAGCAACACATCCTAAATAAAGAAGGACACGGCGCTGATTTTTGACACGAGAAATAGTTGGGTTTCCTCGAAGTGCAATTGTCTTGACGAGTCGGATATCGAATGTTTTCAGGTAACACACCCGATATGCAACATGGAAAGCCAATCCCATGGCGAGAAAATCAAACTATTTATGATGTCGAAAATCAGAGCCGAGGCCTTCTGTATTTAGGAGGTGTTTATGGAAGCGAATGACCCTGACCTTTTCGACAAACTTGGCGAATTGATGACAAATTTGGCGACAAACTGAAGGTCTTCGAAAATACTACATCTTCCTGTCTCTATTGGGAAGAGAAATATAGAGATTGTTCCAGATGAATCCATGTGACGTCACTCCCTGTTGGGAAGTTTATAAATACCTGGAGTTGCTGAGACGAAGAAATATTTTGGAATGTGTTTGACCTTCTTTAAAGCTCTTTGGAGTTTTGTTCGCCTTGCGAGTTGATCAGCTGGCGGACGCTGAGCGCTATTGTTGGTGCTGTTATTGTTATTATTAATGATTTGCTGTCTGCTTGTGTTGCTAATCAGTGAAAGCAATGTTTCTTCCGTGTTACTTGTGCTACGAGTTTTCTGGGATATAAGTAAAATAAAGCGTCATTTACAATTTTCCACCTTCTAAACTGCTTTCCCCGTACACCCAACGGACGACTTTTGTAACAATATGATGGAGTTTTGAAACTATTTACATGGGGATTAATTGAAAACTAAATTAATTCTGTAGTAGGAGATTGCTGATGACTAAGCATATACACCAACTTATACACAGTGAATACAATTTTTCTTAAAGTACACGAGGAACAGATTATATCAAAAACATAAAAAATAAATTTCTCTTTTGACAATTAAAACTTCCAAGCGTATGGGACTTTTCAAATGTGATTAAAATCACTTTTTTATGAAAAAACTTTTGTTTCGTCCATTTGTCAAAATAACTAGACTCGTCTTCTCAATATAATAATATGATGATTCAAGTTTAAAAACTGAAAAATCGCAATTTTGGTGCGATTTTACTTATTTATAATATATATCGCATCCCTAAGAGGATTATACTCTTCATCTTGCAGTTTCCAATCAAGAAACACTATCCACAAAGATGCGCCTATATAACTGAATACCCAACAAAATGATTTTGATAGAATTTTTTCATTGCCATCTTTCTACTAATGCAACTAAATTGAATTCATACACTTTCCAGCAAGCTTTACTATGTCTGGAATTTCATCTCCGCTTTGGAAAAAAATAAAGAAATACCATTTCAGCATCATAGTAGGAAAGCAGTATTTTAGGAATCCATATCGATCTCTTTATGTTCTTCAAGACCTCAGGGGTGATTCAATTTCCTGCCTAAAATTCCATTCTGAATGGTAAGTATCAGAAAGCAAATAGGAAAAAATTGGGTTTTTCTATCTTCCATTCGAATACTTTTCTTTGCTTCTTGATCCCTCCCCCCATTTATTTCTTCTTCAGTCAGTTAAAATAATGGACTGCCTTTCCCTACTCCGAGAGTACAACGAAAATGTTGGCAAGAGATAACGTTTTACATTTTTTTTCTTCCAGACACATGTTGTAGGGGGAAAAATACTTCCTTTGAAAGAAAGTAATATTTGAATAGTACTGATTTTTAACACATTTGCT
The DNA here is from genome assembly GCA_013235015.1 of Araneus ventricosus. Lineage (NCBI taxonomy): Eukaryota > Metazoa > Arthropoda > Arachnida > Araneae > Araneidae > Araneus > Araneus ventricosus. The sequence goes on along the minus strand of BGPR01022885.1, from coordinate 6,573 downwards.
TATGTAAATATATTATCTAATTAGTTAATTTAAAAATTTGTAAATTAAAATATATATGTAGGGTGCTCAATAAATAAGTATTGGTTTAAAAATTGTGCATAATTTTAACTGAGTAACTTGAATATTATACGAAAGTAACTAATACTATATGCAATCGCATCGATTGCTCTTGTTGTTTATTTCTTGCATATATGCTTTACTTATTAATTTTCATATACAATAAAAGACCGTCTATACGTTTCTCATTTATACGTCGTTTCATCATAGAACTAATACATTCGCATTCGTTGTAATGATAAAGTGCTTCGTTTTTTCGACGCAAAAGCTTCGATTATACGTCGTTTCCCTCCCGTTCTAAAATGTTTAGGTTTCCTCCTTTCTAGTATGTGAACTGGATAAAGATATCATGATTTCGAAATTATTCATCAATGATGAATTAATAGAAGACAAATTGTCTAGTGCTAATTTAAGCAATGATGAAGTTATTCCACCTTTCTTTAACCCTCTGATTCTTAAGGCCATTGAAATAAAGGGACCTCAAAATACGGAAACGTCCGAGCTGCTCTATCGAACATAAGGGAAATTCACTTTCCCCCTCAAAAGCCACAATGACATCTGGCACTGTCCGAATTTTATGAATACTCCCCTCTTCCCCAAACACATCTGGGCGAGCCACTATACGGAAGAAAGCACGCGCCGAGGGTGTGAAATCAATCACACTTAACGAAAGGGGGTGGAAATTTCGGAGTGACATTCGGACGGCTATCGTCTTTCGCTTGAAGGGACGTATGGGACAGTTCCGTATCGATAGAGTTAAAGACGCAGTGGATTCCAATGAACAACTTCGAACTTATTTCTTTTGTCAAAAAATAGTGAAAAATTGTTCAATGAAATTAATTCGACTCATAATGATGAACTTAAAACTCACAGGCAGTCAACATGAAACTCCTACACGTATGAGCATAAATCGCATAAAATATACATAATTAGACATCAAGATTTGCAATAAAGGTATCATTTTTCTCACTTTAATGATAAAATTTTAATTATTAATTTCTATACTATGTAGTATTATGCAAGTACTATCTTTATAAAATCAGAATTAATACCTTTAAATGAATTTTCATTAGTAGTATTAGATTTGTAATAATCAAAGTTTTCTAAAATTTATATTATACGTCTTTTCTTTTATATGTCGTTTTAAGCTAGTCCCTTTAAAGACGCATAAATGATGCTTTACTTGTATTTCGTTTGTAAAAATACATATTTTTCCCATTCCGTTTCATACATTTCGTTAATTTCTAAATCCATTAGTCCTATCGGCTGGTACCAAACAAGAAACATCTAAAGACTTAAAATTATTCGTATCGAAAATTATATATTAAACAAAATTAAGCAAACAATATTTATTTGACGGCTTCAATCTAATAAATATTATTATATTGATAACGCAAAATATATTAAGGACACAAAAGATTCTGAAACTCTGCGCTCGACAATATAAATTACTTGCATTGCTATTTCCTTCAAGTTTATCAACAACAAGAATATTTCGCTAGCACTCGATGTCTTCCTAATTATAAAGCATCCGAAAGTGTGTCAAAAGACACTGTCGCTCGTATGCACCACACTGAAAATTGTTGAAGACCCAAATTGAAAAAGTTTTCATCGTATTTCCGTCCTTTCGCTTCCGAAATCACGGTTAATGGTTCGCTGCTTTGATCGGAAATTTTTAATAAAATCGTTTCTTCCCGCTCATTCGAAAACTTCCAAACCTTTGGCATTCGGGTCGTAAAGAGATGTGAATGGTTTTGTTCCTTCCCGCCATTTTTATTAAACGCGTCTCAAAATTCTGAAGGTCGCACTGAAAAGAACAATGTCATGGCGCATGCGCTGAGTGAAAAATTTATGAGGATTCTAATCTTTGAATTGAATTCCTTTTTATGAAATAAAATGAATGCCTCAAAGTTTTCAGTGGTATTCTGTTAGAAAGGGATTTCGAGTATCCTTTCACTGTCTTCAGACATTTTGCAGATTTGCCAACTTAAGATAAACGGGGACAAATGTTTACATATCAGTGGCGTGTCTTGATTCTTGAAATTTATTTTTAGGGGAGAGTGGGTTAAAACCGGGTACCTTTGATTCTGGTGCTATTAGTTTTTCTTTCTAGTTGACATGCACAGAATTACACTCTACTAGTTAAGAAAAAGGAACAATCATAGCGGCTTGTTGCAGATGTTGAATTCACTGCATCTGCAAAGGTTTGTTTGTTTTAAGACGTCAACTCTCTAATGTTCGTTTGATTTTAAACTATCCTAACGTAATAATTATTGTAGTTATAAAAGCTATATTTAGTCCAGCTTATTATACGTTTCCTAAGGATTTAAAACCTATCAAACAATAAAGATTTAGTCCAGTTGTTGCGCGGTCCTATTTCGTTTTTCATAACCACTGCACTCGGGGTAAAACCGGTTACTCCAAGTGGCGTAAGACCGGGACAGTCAGTATGGATGATTCCTCCGACGAAGACGATAAAAACACATGAGACATTAATAGTTCATATTTTAATTATGTATTTTCTGATTTAAATAAACGAGAAAGGTTAATCCAATGAAGAAACTGTCTTAACTGGGTCCACGAAAGCCGCAATGCCGCGGAGGACGAAGACTTTACATGTGAATTTGGTAACTAATATTCTTAAATTGCCATTTAAAATAAAACTACCTGATACTTTTCTATTGAAAATAAAGTTTTCCTTATTTCCGATAAATTTAATATGTGTTCTCTGTTTTACCACATAAGAGGGGTAAAACCGGGTGATATGACTTTTTAATAAAAATATCATCGATAAAAAATGTAGTAAAACTATGACTTTTCTTGAAAGATATATTGCGCTCCATTAAACATTAAATATTTTAATAAAATTTGGCAAGCTCTATGTCGAATAGTTTAGCTCCAACAGGCCTTTTAGTCTTAGGTACCCAGTTTCACCCTAGTTTCCCCTATATTTGGAATGTTTTTCTCCAAAATATGCACAAATATTAATTTTTAGCAGTATTATGAGTCTGTTCATTTGATATAAGATATCGCAATCTAGATATTTAAAGTAATTTGGGTAAAACCATGAGGAAGTTCCCCATCCCAACCACTGGACCGATTTCGACAATTTTAATTTCATATAAGAGTTTATAACCCCTAGATCTGTCAGAAAGGGTCGCCTTCTAAACATCACCTTCCATTTACGAAAAAAATCGAAAAATTAAATTTTAGCAGAGCCCCTTAGCCTGTACAACCGCCAATTCGCCAAGTTGCAAGCATAGCTACAGACCATTAATATTTCGCGCGAACAGCTGGTCAAAGAAGGCGGCTAGTAGTTATTACTATTATTTAGGAACTAGTAAAAGTAGCTTATCGATTTACTCGTCTTGAATAACTGTTAAATTTCTTCTTTCCAGGAATACTCTCGTATGTGGAGGCTTCCGAAAAGCCTGGAATTAAGTGGTCGCCTTTCACTATACGGGTCAAATCATTCACCATTAGTTGCTCTTCTCGTGCAAGTTCTTGTGACAGTTCGGTATGCGGTCCGTCTAATTGGAAAAGCTATATTTGGGTTTGCTGTTTGAAGCAAATGTCTCAGAACACTAATTCTTATTATTTCGTAAAAGGATATGGTATGAGAGAATGTGTTTGCTGTGTGTTCTTGTTGAATGCTTAAGAATATTTTTTTTTAAAATATTCAAAGATTGCTAATGAATAAAATCAATTTCTTGTTTTTACAAAAATATAAATAAAATCATTCTCGCTGATATAAACTGACGTTAAAGAAAATGTTAATTTATGAAATAAAATATTAATTCTTAGAAATAAACTAAGTTTTCTTCATTGAAAAAGATAAACAGGTTTCATTCAAAATAGAAAGATAAATCTTAAAATTAATTATTTTCTTTTTCTTTTTGCTTTTATTTTTAGCTTCAACTAAAGACTCAATTTAATTTTCTTTCTACATGATCCTCTTTTAGGTTCGTATGTAGATATTTTTAGTGAATGCATTTATTGAAAGTTGAGAATACTGATGCGATTAGCAGATCACAATACTTTGATTTATCGTAATGCTTTAATAGCAATTAGATTTTTAAAAATTAGTTTTTTAATAGAAGCCTGATTAGTAATTATTTTACAAATCGGTATTTTGTCCTGTTCGGTTTGGCCCTCACAATATCGAAACGTGTTTAATCAGAAAACTATTCACATCTCTTTATCACTCGAATCGGGGGTCGCAGTGACCTAATGGTAAAGTCCCTGCTTCGGAGCCGGAAGTTTCCAGTTTCGAAACCCGATTCTACTGAGGATCCTTCGTGTATTAGGCCCGCTGCACATTAAATCATACGTAGGGGACTAAACGCCCTCCTATTTGTTTGATTCACATAATCCATGACGACTCCGCCAACCCCATTGAGCAAAAGGCATTAAAGAATAGGAAGGTCCTCCCGTTCTTGTGATGCGGAATATTGAAGATGGGTTGCCAACTCAGGTGTCGTCCTCTTCATCTAACCACGGTTAAAACTAGGAGATTCGACCCAAAATAGCTCTCCTGTTGATTCAAAAAGGGGCATTAATCTAATTAAACTAAACTACCACTTAAATGCCAAAATCATGGAGAGAAGCGAGTGTATTAACTAAGTCATTTTCGGCACTATCTCTTCTTCTATCTCTTCGGCACTATCTCTTCTTCTATCTCTTCGGCACTATCTCTTTAATTATCTCTTCCACACTATCTCTTTAATTATCTCTTCCACACTATCTCTATTCTCTTTTGGGAATGCATTTTTGTATCGATTCAACTAAAAGTCCATGGAATACTTGACATGTTAATGGATTACCGGTCTTTTTGTATCGAATTATAACAGTTATTAATCACTCTTTTGCTTGTAAGATTAAAAATGGCGTAATTCGAAGCATGATTAGAGCTCTAAAATCACTGTTAAGAGGTTAACTGGGATCTCGGACGTGGGAGAAAGCAGAATTGTGCAAAACATTCTAGTTTCACAAATCGAATCACAAAATCTCGATGTCAAAATTTTTGAATATTAGAATATTTTATAGATACTTCGTTTAAAATAAAATATAAAAGACAATAAAATGGGCTCACGACAATTATGATATGAAATTATACTGAAGCGTTCAGCCTTATAAAAAACAATAATTTCCGTCAATACAAGTTTTATACATTAAAAAACATTAATAGATTTACACTACGTAATTTTCTTTGGCTTCAAACTTTATTACTTTCGAAATAAATCTTAAAATAAATGGTCAATTTATCATCATGTATTGACTTAAATCATTGATTTTAAGATCTGGTTTCTTAACTGTTTATTGTTGTATAATATCTTATCAGACCTTTTAAGGAATGTATTCTCGTTAAATCATCTATTCATCCATTTCAACATTGGAGAAATTTATGAATTCCAATAACTTTTCGAATCGATAACACGACAATTCGAAGACCGTATGACGCAATTAAAGGTCATTTCAGTGTTTACACAAAATGTAATTATGTGTTAGTAATTAAAGTAATGTGTTAGAGCAATATACAGTAAAGCACCGTTCATGCGTCTTTCAAGGGACTAACGTAAAACGACGTATAAATAAAAAGACGTATCATCAAAATTTTACCAAACAACTTGGATTATCTTAAATGTAATGCTACTAATGCAAATTCATATTAAATTAATAATTTTAAAGATTTTTATGATAGTGCTAGTATGTTACTACACAGTATTGAAAATAATAATTAAATTTTAAAATTAAACATTTATTGTAAAAGTGAGAAAAAATCATACATTTATTGCACATATTCATTACTAATTATATATTATCTTATATGATTTAAACGTGCAGGCAGACGTTTAATTAAGAAAATCTTGAACCGTCGTCTGACATGGTGGTTGTGAATATTAAGCATTTGAATCGAATTAAGTTCATTGAATGTGCCCAAAGTTTCATTATATTGTAAGAAATATTGTGAATTCTTCATCCTAGACTCATTATTTTTCAAAAAAAGTTCTTTTAGAGTAGAAAGAATATAGTAACAGACTATTACTATGGAGTTATGCTTAACATGGAGGAGGGTACCGGTTTTATTTTGTAAACAAACCAATCGTTGCATGGGCAAAAGAGAAATTAACCTCTTTTGTGTGCCACGTACGTTAGCGTTTTATACATATAGAGATGGAGTCAATTCTTCTGAGGTTCTCAACACATGTAGAAAGGTACCGCTCATTTCGTCTAATATTTAACTAAAGGTAATTCCATACTGTGTTATGAAATCGGGAAGAGTTGTAGAATTGGGGCAGGTATCAAAACTCACCAGCCTTATATTTTCAAAACAATCCGTTTTTAACCACAACAGGCTCTTCAAATTGACGATTAAGATGACCAGTCTATAGTCAAAATAAACAAATACGGTCAGCAAAATTTGTTAAATACATAAAAAATACGTCATATTTAGATTATTTGTGAAAATGTGAGTTGTTTTAAATTATGAAACAAGTTGAATTATTTTGGGTTATT
>BGPR01022884.1:0-24845 GCA_013235015.1 Araneus ventricosus | reverse complement strand
TATGATTTGGATTCTCTACTACAATGTTATCAAATTTTGACTAATCATATAGTACAATTAAAATTTAAAAAATATTGTCAAACACGTGTTTTTACGCTTGGAACGTTTATAGTGCAAAAATGTTCTAGTTGTTACGATATAAGAAAAAGCAGAAATGTGCAAAACACACATAAAACATAAATTAACATATGATTTTCTAAAAAAAAGTTAAGGGATATATTAAAACTTACCTAAAACAAGAGTAAATTAGTTGCTTGTGCGCCGAGGAAAGATTTCCAACAAAACCGATTGTTGATAGCAATGGTCTCTGTGGCAAAGAATGTACAGCGTGAAGAAGGGACACTTCCCATAGACGTAATGTTAACCAACGACCGCAACGCTACCTGGTGGCTGGCGAGGAATATGCTCGGCAGGAAAAGCAACTTCCAGATGCCGCGCTCATGGCCATTCCATTCAGGCGTCTAGATCGTTTTCCTAGAACACATTTAGTAGGCTTTTTAACAGTTTCACGATCGATACAAATATAGAAAGAAATTTAAAAAAAAAATTAAAAAGTTTTTTTTTATAAAAATAAATGCAAAAAATCATATATTAATATTTTCCTAATAAGACTTGATTGTTTAGAAGAAATATATATTTGTAGGTCTAAATTGGTAAAATCAGTCAAAGAAAGTTTTTTTTTTTGTATTTAATTAAGGGTCTAAATTTTGGCAAATCAAATAGAGTAAAAGAAAATCAAAGTTTGTTAAAATAACTTTAAAAATAAACATTCATAATTACTTCAATCATTTTTAACACTTTTTTATTTTTGATACAAAATAATTTTCAAACAATTTGATGAAGTTTTCGCTGACACTTTATTCAGAATAAGTAACAAACAGAAATCAGAAGAAAACATAGAATATTTACATAAGTAAATGAAAATCATAACAAAACACATTTAAAAAAAAGAAACATGTAATTCACACTAAAAAGAATAATTGAAAAATATCAATTGCATTACAATTAATTTGGCCATAAGTGCATTACTGAATTGTAGAGTGCAACATTTCTATACAATATACAAAAATTAAATGCTAAGCATAAAAAAACATTCAACTTGAAAAAAAAAATTACAAAACGAGGTGAGAAATCTATTGTTGAATTTTTAATATTTTTTTTACGTATAAACAACTTTTTACAGGATTTCTGGTACTTATAAAAATACGTCTTGCAAAGAGCCATCTTAACAAACATCTAAAACATAAACATATTCATATCCTTCTTAGTTCTATAATCTGTTAATATTGTTCCTTTTGGTCAGAAGTTGACAGCTTAACTACAGAGGGTGTTTGCAAATTTTTTAGACTATTTCATTTTGATATAGGAAAAAATGGTCACATCAATTACATTTTTGGAAGTTTCTAAATTATCATACGCTTCCAAAAAAACTTTTTACATGCAAAATGGCACTTATGAAGAAGTGATGAAAGGAAGGCTAGGTTTTCAATCTTTCTGAAGAGAATTCTTCTTGCTCAGTTATTCAAAGACGTATGGTTGGTTTATATCTAATGACACAATAGGTAATATTCTTAATACGAAAGGAAAAAACTGTCTAAGTCTGGCTTCAAGTGGAAATATTGTCCAAATATGTATCAAAGCAAAAAACGCAGGTCATCTAATACTGATAGGGGAAGAAATTTAATGTTAAAACAATATTCTCCAAGTCAAAGGTATATTGAAAAATCATTACAATACTCAGTGTCAACTGTAAACAAAATTATTAGCACTGATTTAAATTAAAAAAATAAAATTCTCATTGTCTTTCTCTATGTTGTATCGCTGAACCCAGAACAGACTGCAGAATTCTTTTTGAAAAGAAATTATCAGGAGAGAAATGAAAGAAAAAAAACAATTCAGCAATAGATGAAATATAGGTCTACTTAAATGAATGCAAGAAAAAAAAGATCAATTTGTTATCATCAAGAGAAGAAAAAATACATTAAAACATTGTTCAAAGAATCTAAAGAAGTTTTCTAAGTGATTTTTGATTGTGGTAGGTTTTTCATATAATGGCAGATTAAAAGCAAAGAGAGTGCTACAATGCCATCAATCAGTAGAACTGCATCAAGACAAAGCAAGCAGCCCTTTGTAGACATTGGAAAAGCTGTTGAAGAGGAGTGCGATAAAATACCTCTTTCGATACTACAAAAAGCAATATTGTCATGACAATTATGATGTAGAAAGATTGTTAAGTATTAGGATTATCCAACTGAATATTTAAAACAACAAAAAGTTGTGAAAAAAAGGCCATCAAAAATGTGCGAACAACCATAGACTCAGCAAACTCTCCGTTCTCTGCTGCATTCTTACTTAATGTCTAGCCTCACACTCAGCTGAAGTTTCATTGAGTCATAGCGGATAAAAAGCAATGGTGATGTGCGTGCCAAATTTACGACTAAAATAAACCAATGACTACTTCTATAGAACCATTATAACATACTTATAGAAAAATTTTACAAACTACAAGTAAACTGTTACCATATAACAATTTATAATCAATACATTGAACAATGATGTGTACGCTGTAAAATGTTTGATACAGTTCAAATTCTTGAAGAGGGTAAGTCTTTCATAACAAGTTTGATAAAGATCAATTATGGAAGCAGAATCAAAATTAAATAGTATGTATAGAACCATCATAACATACTTATAGAAAAATAGAGTTCATACAGTTTTAATATTCTTTCAGACAGTTTAAACTCTTGAAGAGGGCAATTCCTTCATAACAAGTTTGATAAAGATCAATTATGGAAGCACAATCAAAATTAAATAGTATGTAGCAAAATTTAAAGCATTTTACTGATACATTCAAAATCAATTCATGAGTAATTGTGTATATAGTAATGAAATGAAATTGCCATTTATCATTTATATTTGAATACAATTTAAATATATATCAAATACATTGAACTAAAGAAAATATAAAATGAAATACACATAAATAATGGCTATATAATGGTGGTGGGCTATTGCAGAGTTCTACTTGATGCGAAGTATCAATGCGTCTCCATATGTAATTTTGAATATTCATATTTATTACATTAATTTTAACAAAGAAAGCATTTTATCAACCATCGCCAACGATAACCAAACATTAAAATATTATTAGCCCCCCACAACTTTGTTTCTAATGGTCAGATTGAAGATATCCATAGATTTAAAAATTCCCCTGACAGCGCGGATCATTTTGCAAACAACCGCGCGTAAATCGGTCCAGAGTTTTTGAGTCTATAGCGAACACACATACGAACATTACCTTATATATATATAGATTTTAACAAAGAAAGTAAAGAATGTAATTGCAAATCAAAGGGGAAGCGAGTTTCATGCGAAACTAAGATTCAGTTACGATTGAAATAGTTTTCACTTAGTTCACAACAGTTCAGCAGCGTGGCGAAAGTATGTGGCGCCCGGGTCATAATATGATTTTTTCGCCCCCACCTCATCATCATCAGTGAATTAAGATATGTGAACGGTGTCCGGGGGTCGGTTTTGTTTACAATCATCGTGTTTTCGGATTTGTTTATTTGGAGGATATGTGTTTTGATCCAATGTTTTATTGTGTATGTAGGCATATAGTGTTGCTGTATCTTTAATGATTTTTTTACCGTTCTGTATTGTACTTCTTTGTGGTATGTTTTGGATTGTTTTTGTACTGTCTATTCTGTTGTTTAATTCGAGATATTTATATATCTTGTATAGTTTGTTTTCACTATGATGTATCTGGTTGTCTTTGCTGTTTCTCTTTTGCTTTTGCATCTGAGTTATATTATTGGTGATTAATTTTTGATCATCTTGTATTCTTACTGGGACTTTTGGGGTCTTTGACCTTTACCCCTTACCCACGGGGTGTGTAAATATGTTCATGTGTGCTCGTTGTGTAGTGTTTTGTTTGTTTCGCCTGTTTTTGATGTGGGCGAGTTTTTCTGTTGTTGGCGCGTTCCCTAATTGGGTGATGTTAATTAGTTTAGTTTTATGTATGTTTGTTATATTGGTTTGTATTAACTATTGTATTTTTGCATTCACACCCAATTGGTGTTTTGTACCATTTTCTTGGAAAGAATAAATGCTGTCTTGGGGCTGGGTGCACGGTGTTCCTCCTGAGGCTGGGCGGCTCTCCTTCCCCGGCAGTCCTTGCCAAGGCCTTACACCTTTGCGGGTAGGCCGGCTGCCGTGGGTCAGGTAGGTAGGTGTCCGGGGGATGGTATTTCGTCACCCCCTCGTCGAATTTGATTCAAATAAGCTTTTATTCAAAACGCATTTTAAATGAGAAAATACGTTTACACATTATAATTTCGTCAAAATGAACTCAAAGGTAAAAAAATAATTTTTCTGATTACAATAAAATGCATGGTTCGAATAAAAGCGTGGGCGCCTTCACCTTCTAGGAATATTCCATTTGTTTAAGGAAATATAAACAAAATATAAGGTGCTATACAAGTCGCACGCTTTTATTTGGTCCATGCATTTTATTGTAATCAGAAAAATTATTTTTTTACTTTTGAGTTCATTTTGACGAAATTATAATGTGTAAACGTATTTTCTCATTTAAAATGCGTTTTGAATAAAAGCTTACACCTTAAAAATTTTTATTTTTATTTTCTACTTTTTAGTGACGGCTGAGACGAATACACACAACATGTTAGGTATAGTAAACCAAATTCAATTATTGAATTCTCCAATATGAAACGCATATTAAAATTATTATATACACATGTGCAATCATTTTTAAAATGATTTAATGACATTAACTTTCTGAAATATAAATCCGTAATATACTACTTGATAACTTACAATTATTATCAACAATGTAATAGAAAAAAAGAGAATCGATCTACACAACTTTCTCTTTTTGCTTTGAGTCCGAAGCGTTTGACGCACACGAAGTAAAAAAATCTACTTCTGGTTGTTGGCGAATTCTAATAGAAAGTAAACCCAAGACGCGTAGAAACACGAGTTATTACGTCATTCATCGTCGCAGCGCCGGAAGTATAGCGTGTTCTCTGTTAGCTTCGTCGTGTTGTTACAACCCTGCGTAACGTGAGGTTACCAACTTCCAAACTTTATCGCCTAAATTTAAGGCTAAAATTTTAATATAATTTTGTTAGGTTTAAAATAGGTATAGATTGCAATTTTTTTTTTTGCATAATATTGTATTGTCACCGGAAACCCTCAACTGTGCTAAATTTCAAAGCTGTACCTCGATTGGAAGTGGGTAAGAAATCGATCTCAAGATTTGAGGACACGACAGTCAAGTTGAATAAAAGCTTATAAAAAAAGTGACATAAACTCATTAACGTTTTGTCACCAGGGGTTTCGCCAGTGGGGCGTCCGGGGACCAGGGTCCCCCTATCGGGGATGCTGTGCCTCCCCCGTCGGGGCAAAGTTTTGTACCCCGTTCACGCAAAGGGCAATTCAACTAGTAGATAAATAAAAACCTGGAGAAAATTTGAGAGGGTCAGTGACGAATCCAGAATTTGGGTCTGGGAGGGGCTGAGGTCATAAAAATTTTGTATCGGCGTGACGAATGTCAAACCTCATGGCTTATGTAAACCAAAACACTTTAACTTTACAGACTTTACTCACCTGACAATAAGAATCACAAAGAACATTACAATACTTTCGATAATTTAATAAAAATACAATGAAATAAGTAGCCAAAACATGTTTTCGACCAACGCTACAAGTACAAGTGGAATGACTAGAAAAGTAGGGAAATTTTCGAGCGTGCGAAGCCAGAAAGCAATGTTGTCATCTTTTTATTATTTTTTAAAGAAAGGGAAATTAAGAACAAACAGTTGTAGTGATTTTAAATAAAATCAAGAAATCTGGTTTAGCTCTGGGAGGGGCTGCAGCCCCATAGCCTCCCCTGGATTCGCCACTGGAGAGGGTCATCATTACACCCTTCTCTTGTACAGCTGGTCGTACCCCACCCGTCGGGCGGACTCTAACGCCACTCCTGTTTGTCACCAACACCAGTGGCGAAGCGAGAATAAGTGGCGCCTAGAAAATAATATGATTATTTTTACCCCAGTCGTCATAAGTGATTAGCAAGCGTAAGTGGCGTCAGGGGTATGGTATTATTTTTACGTCCCCCCCATCACGTGGCTTTAAAAAGTCACGTAAACTAAGGTTTTGACTCTATGGCACACCCTAAAACTGGCGCCCGGGGCAACTGTAACCCCTAACTGCCCAGTTACTACGCCACTGCAACGTTTAATTTTATGATTATTGTGTACGCTTTTTCATCGCATGTATTGCTTAGTAACGGATTCGGAAACCCTCCGCGCTTTTGCGCATGCGCCGGGCGGAGTTATTTTCATCAAAATAGGGGAAAGTGAAGAATGGAAGGGTGATGTTTACATTTACATAAACGGTCTTATAGGGTAGCATATAGCCACTGTACTATATCCAGACACCACTTTCATGACTATAGCTGCCGTCGTTCTGAAGCTAAGGGACTTAAGTGGGCGCCCTGTATACTTCCTCGTAAATTGAAAAACGTTTTCCTTATAGTGTCGTTGCGCGTATATCTTTTTCTTTCACTAATTAAAAATCTTTACTTTCGTTTCTTTTGAGAGAATTTTTTTGTTTGATTAAAACTCTCCTAACAATGAATTTTACGTCATAGCAAAAATTAAATTCCTTTTTACTCTCTTTTTACGTAAACATAAAAGCTATTGTATGGCAACGGATTCGGGAACCCTCCGAAGCTTTTGCGCATGCGCCGGGCGGAGTTATTTTCAACAAAATAGGGGGAAAGTGAAGAACGGATGGGTGATGTTTACATTTTTCTGAGCGTGATCTGACAAAGAACTCCGGAAATGCGCTCATTTGAATGATTGCATGACACTCCTTTCCGGTGTAAAATCGTCCAAAAGTGGTAGTCTCGGAATCCGTTGCTGAACAATACAAGGAAAAGTACTATTTTCGTTAGTTCTCCATTGTGATACACTGCCAATTAATATAGTTTTTACTTTCTCGTATACGTATACAAAGAGAAAGTATTGTAATCGTCAAAAAATTCGAACTGGATATTTTGATGAATCTCCACGTTTTAAGGGTATAACAGAGAGACAGTATCGTGGCCGATTTCCGTGAACACTAGGGTAATGCCACTCGTCAAAAGTTTCTCGTCACGTGACCGGTCAGACAAGATGACGGAAATCGTGGACTGTATTCAATCGGTTTAAAAATGTACACGGTAGTGACGGAAAACTGTCAGCAGCGAAAATTCAAACCAATCGGGTGTGACTTTGACGGTGACGTAGTTCGCCTTCCACAATGCCGAAATTCTGTCCGACCGATTGTCTCAATGCGTCACGTGACGAGAAACTTTTGGCGAATGGCATTACCCTAGCGTACACGGAAATCCACCACGATACGCTGTCTGTCTGATATACTCTTTAGACCTTTCCAAGTCCGAAAAACACAATTTTGGAATTATATCTGTCTGTGAACCCGATAACTCGAAAACTATTAGAGCTACGGGGATGAAATTTGGTATGTGATCTTTACACTTAATTTTTAGGTTTCTATGAAATTTTGGACTAAAACCGTCAAAGGGAAGTCTGTCTGTCTGTTCGTGTTCATGTGAACACGATAACACAAAATCTTAAATAGCTGGATAGATAGCGTTTGCTTCACAGTTTTATCATCAGGAATGTAGGTACGTATCAAATTTTAGACAATCTGTCTGGGTTGACAGTCTGTCGCTCTGTATAATCGCATACTTGTGAACACGATAACTTCTAAACCCTATGACTTAGATAAATGAAAATTGGTATGAGGTCTGCAAACATTAATTGTAGATCCCTAATTTTCTATTCAATCGGTCGAAAAAAAAGGCGTTCAATTTACATACACTGTTCTTTGCCATTGCACGAAGCAAAAAAAAAAAAAAAGGCGCGAACAATTCGCTCGTTTTTCCCACCTGGTGCTAGGGAATCGTCCATGTTACTGCCGCTCTGTGTATTTTCCCCCAATCGCTTTAGGGCGGATAAGAGAAAGTTTTGGTGAGACCACTCCCGCTGGTTTAATGAAGGACAAAATGTGCAAAAAAAAAAAAAAATTCGGAATGGGTCGTAGTTTCCAGATCCAACCTGAGGTTTAGGGCTTCGAATTCTGTTATAGATGTCAAAATAATGCCAAACTTTTAATATAATAAAATAAAAGATGGCCAATCTTTGATTGTTAAATGGAAATACAGTCGGACCTCTATTTAACGAAGTCGCTAAATCCCGAAGAAAAGTTCGTTATATGGAAAATTCGCTAAATAGAGATTCACCTTTTAAAATACTTTAAACTACACAAAACAGATTTTAAACTCATAAACATTAAATATTATTAAAACCAGCGGGAGTGATCTCCCCGAAACTTTCTCGCATACGACCAGTAATGTGGGGTGGGTAAACACCCAGTTGGTAGGTAAATATTTTTGGGGTATTTACCCAAGGCCTGGTTATTTTGAAAAAAACATTATGAATGGTGATTTACAATGAAACATAAAATTTATGAATTCCCGAAAACTTAATATTTTGCAAAAAAATTGCGTATGTTCGCAATTTTTACGCGCGTTGAGGTACCACAACTTTATTTAACGTTTTTGAGTACGAAATCTTACTGCAGATATCGCATAACATTTCACTACACCTCTGGTTAATCACAGGAGTCTATCTGGATAATGTCAAAATGAAGTTTCGTTTTGGGGATTGCCATAATTTCCGAAGCGCGTGTTTGCGGCTCGCTACAATTTCCGCCAAGGTCAAACGCCAACCATACTCGCTTGAGTAAAATAAGCGAAACGCTCGCCAACACACAGTCGTAATGTACATTTTGAACTAAATATGCAATTTGAACACCTGTTTTTTAACCGATTGAGATGAAAATTGGGCACAGATCTATAATTAATGTTAGCATCCGCGATATCAAGTTTTATTTATCTAAGTCAAAGGGCTTGTGAGATACAAGTATGCGATTATACAGACCGACAGACAGTCAACTCGTTGACGGATTTGGCCCAACATTTTATACGGACCTACATTCATGACGATAAAACTGTGTACCAAATTTTGTCCATCTAGCTATTCAAGTTTTTGAGTTATAGTGTTCACAAGAACGTGGACAGATAGACTTCCCGCGGACGGATTTTGTCCAAAATGTGAGAGAAAGCTACAAATTATGTGTAAAGATCACATACCAAATTTCAACCCTCTGGCTTTAACGGTTTTTGAGTCATCGTGTTCGCATATAGACACACAGGCAGACACAATTTCAAAATTGTGTTTTTCGGACTCAGGGAGGTCTAAAATTCCTCTCCGTTCTTCCAGTACGCATGCGCATGGAGATATCAGATTCTCTTCAAAAGTAAATTATACGAACCGACAGACAGTCAACCCTTTGACGGATTTGGCCCAAAATTTTATACGAACCTACATTCATGATGATAAAACCGTGTACGAAATTTTATCCATCTAGCTATTCCAGGTTTTGAGTTATAGTGTTCACATGACTTCGGACATACAGACAGACAGACTTCCCGTTGACAGATTTTGCCCAAAATTTGATAGAAACCTACAAATTATGTTTAAAGACCACATACCAAATTTCATACCCGAAACTAATAGTTTTCGAGTTATCTTTTTCATAGACAGACAGACATAATTCCAAAATTGTGTTTTTCGGTCTCAGGGAGGTCTAAAACGTGGAGAATAGTCAAAATTTCGAGTTCGAATTTTTTGACGATTAAAATACTTCCTCTTTGTATACTTCGTATACGAGAAAGTAAAAAGTAATTAATCACACCTTTATTTTGTAAATTAATATCTATTTGTTTTATATATCTTACCCATCAAAAAGAAATCTGCAAGGAAAACAATAATAAAACATTGTCCGGGTATACACTGTATTTTCAATTTAAAAAAATTTTTAAATTAAAATTAATGAATTTTAATGACATTATCGCATTTATTATAACAAGTAATTTTAAGCATACATTACCACATTTGTCCTTAAATTTAATTACTCATAAAGTTTGTTAATTTTGTCTGAGTTTTTTGTTTGAAAAAGTGTTTTCTCTCATAATACGTCTCGCATCTTTGCAATGCACCAAAAGCCCCTTCAGGCGTATTGTTTTAAATGATTTTAGCATTTCATCATACGAAGGTTTGTTGATTTCTGCATCATAATCATTTCCATCCACATCATCTTCGTCGCAATTAATTGCTATACTGTTTTTATTTTTCACACTGTCCAAAATATCCAATTCAGTTAGTGTTTCCGAGGTTTCAGCTTCAGAATCAAGTGAAAGAAAATCATCAATCAGCACATCATTGTTTTTCTTTGATGCTCCAGCACTTTTGCGTTGACATTTTCCAGCTACAAGAACTGAAATTACCAGCACGACTCCGATCAACAATCTAGAAAACGGGAGACTAATTTAAGGACACGGGACAGCTCCATTGAGGGTGAAAGGGGGATATTGAAAGTTTTTCTAGTCAAGTGGACAGTGGAGGAGGGAGGTAGAGGTAGATAAAGGTTGCACTTCCTGGACGGAATGCAAAGAATGGCAGCGATTTTACTGCTCTCGGCGAGTTAGGTGACTGGTAAAGCCAGTTCAAGGCCATTGATCGCCATAAAATGTGTTAAAAGAAAGAATAAGTTTGAAATTTTCAGAAATATTTTGAGAAATAGGGAGAAAAAAAATATCGGATCAAGAAAAAGTTCGTTAAATAGAGAATGCACTTCGCTATTTGGAGGTTATTTTACGAAGAAATTCGCAAAATGTCCTTGGTTCCAAGGAAAAGTTCGCAAAATAGAGAAATTCGCAAAATAGAGGTTCGTTAAATAGAGGTCCGACTGTATTAATATTTTAGCTAATCATAAATTACCAATTTAGGAGGAGGACTTACTAAAATGAATCCCAGAACGTCGACGTAACCTTTTAGGTACCAACGCCCGAATAAACAAACAGGGTTCCCACTTATATCCGTTAAACCCCTCTTATCTTCTAAACGGTGACAGCTTATGCCATAAAGTTGGTGTCTAGGTAAAGTAAAAAGGCTATGCACTACTCGATTTGACAACTTACAACGCCATCTATCGGCAAATTTTCGAATTAGCGATCCTATCTCGAAAACAGTACAAGATACGGAAAAAGGTCAATTACAAAATTGTAGAGCGTCTTCGATTTAGTACAAAAAGATACCTTGTACACAGTAATACGAAGAAATGAACGTTTAAAGTGCAAATTTGTTTTTTCTCGATTTCCAAAAGGGTCCGTTCAAATATTACGTAAACACCTAAGGGGAGAAGAAGGCTTGCGATTTGCTTATTTTTGCTGACAAGGGGGGGAGGGGTTTATGAGTGATGCTTACGTAAGACATTAAAACCACTTTATTTTCGAAAATCTCTTCTAACTTGCAAAAATAATTTAATTAAAAAATTAAATTTGAAAAAAAAATTAAATTTGGCAAAAGAAAATTAAACTTGAATTTTTAAAACTGTGATAAACAAAGAAATTTCTTAAACAAAATTGTAAGGAAATTAAATATATATATATTTTTTTCATTTTAAGCCGAGTTAAAGTTTTTTATTTGAATTAAGTCCTAAAATTTTTATAAAATTAGATTATTACTGTTATACGTTTTGTGGGGAAAAAAAGAACGGGAGGGGGTTGTCGTTTGCTTACGTAATTAGAAGAGGGGGGTTTGCGATTTGCTTATTTTTGCTGACAAGGGGGGAGGGGGGTCAAAAATTACCAAAAACATGCTTACGTAATATTTGAACGGCCCCAAACTGTGACGTCTCTAAACGGGTTAAAACGAGAAAAAACAATTAGTTATCACAATATACCTTTATTTTCGGTGTCCAAAGTGTTCTCCGTCATCTACAATACAGATTTGAGTCCTTGTTTAAATTTCACTTTGCACACGTTTTGGCATATAGTTGGTGCGCAAACACAAGCAACAGTAATACGTCCTGCAATGTTGGCCGAAAGATCCATACACCTGCTGTTTGAGTTATTTCCACAAGAAAAGGTATAATGGGGTCATTTTTTCCCCGAAAAATAACATTTTCTCCTTTTATTCGTGTCATATGATGTCAAAATTTCCGAAAATGCGAGCAAACAAATGCGCATTTTACACGTTTCTTTTCTTAGCATTATTACACTCAAGGTGCCTTTTCGTGCTAAATCGAAGACGCTCTACAATTTTGTAATGGACTTTTTCCACGTATCTTGTACCGTTTTCGAGATAGGACAGCTAATTCCAAAATTTGCCGATAGATGGCGTTGTAAGTTGTCTAATCGTATAGCGCATAGCCTTTTTACTTACCTAGACACCAACTTTATGGCCTAAGCTGTCACCGTTTAGAAGTTAAGGGGGGTGTAAGGGATATAAGTGGGAACCCTGTATATGTGACGTCCTTATTTTCTTACCTGAGATCAGCGTCACGAATATGTGACGGTTATTTGTATTATCAGTTTAGATAATTATGTGTACCAAATGGTGCCACACAGAGATGGGTTATGCAATAAAAGAATAGCATTTATTTTAAATGTTAAGATACATAGCATTTTTCTAAAAAAACTGGAAAAAGAATTAGATGTCGTGTATGTTGCAAATGTTTTAAAATGTATCATACATATAATCACTTTCAAAAGGATTTTTAATTTCAATTTTCCTTTACATGTATT
The DNA here is from genome assembly GCA_013235015.1 of Araneus ventricosus. NCBI lineage: Eukaryota > Metazoa > Arthropoda > Arachnida > Araneae > Araneidae > Araneus > Araneus ventricosus. Next base: position 12,106 of record BGPR01022884.1, on the reverse strand, counting down.
TCATTTCCTTGACTGTTGGTATCATATTACTTATATAATAGCCCATATCTGTCTCTCACTGATCCGGTAACGCTCTGACGTCACTAACAGTAAAATTCGTTCCATAGCACTGCGAGACGTTAAACAGCATTATTTCACTGTTAGAGCACCTAAATTTCAGTAATTTTAAATTTTAAAAGTTATTGTCGTTCTAATTTCAAATTTAATAGCTCTAAAATAGCGAAATAAAATTTGCTATCGATTGATATAAAATTTATCTCGCTATGATCAATAGTTCCCGAGAAATTTTAAATTATATTAATCATATATTTCAAATTAATTTCCGTTTTTGAATAGAAAGAAAAAAGTAAATTACGTCATTGGTATATCATGAGCGTGATATAGTTTGGATGCCACGATGCATCTGATTATTTATTACAATCGTGATGATATAATTTGATAAAATGTTTTGGCAACGTTCGACAAGCAGAGAAGTGCTTTGATTTGATTGGACATCTCAAGTACAAGGAAAATAGTTAAACAACGAAAAATATTTCACACGGAATGTTGTTTACCAAGAGGTTTTCTGAATAAAGAAATATGTAAATAAAAAAATATTTCTTGTCATAAAAACATATTGTAACAAAAATCTTTCTGTGGGTGTATGGTGTAAACAGTCCAACACGCAGGATAATGGAGAATTAAGGTTTATTCACAAATATGCAGGAAAACACGTAACACAGATAACAGGAATAATAGATCTTGCACAGATTAGCAACACAAACAGACAACAATTCACAGGTAATAACAGTTCAGCACTGTCAGATTTCGCAACACAAACAATCAGCAAATCACTAATAATGACAATAACAGCACTTTCAACAGCGCTCAGCTCACCGGCTTTCTAGCTCGCTCTGCAGACGAAACTCCAAAGTTGTTCCAGTCGATCAACAACACTCTGTGATCCAAGCGCGGTCTTTTTATACTCTCCCCGGCAGGCCGTGATGTCACATAGAATTTTCAAGAAACACCTGGATCTCGACCCCTAATAAAAATATCGGGAAAGTAATAGCATTTTCGGGTATCTTCGATTTGTCGCCAAAATGGTCTTCAAGTTTGTCGCCAAGGTCAGAGGTCCCAGAATGGCCGCTGCCCTTCACTCCATTATTACCCCTGTAAAACTCCCTCCCCAACTATAAGACTAACGAGGCAGGAAAGCGACATTACATCTTTGTAACAATATGTTTATTTTATCTGTTTCCAATCAATTTTAAACATTTCGCTCTCATATATCTATTTAAACACGTCAAATTTGACGGGAAATCTCTCGAATGAAGAGGCAATTTGCACACGTCATACGATGACGGGTGATTTTCTAGTTTAAATAATAAAACGTCTGGACTTTGGTGGCGGATTTCCTCCCGAGACTCTGGTAGCGAATGGAGTAGGAATCTACGAGGATGGATCCAAAAAAAAAGGTTTCAAGGGTAATAGAAAATTATTTATTAACTTTAGACAGAAAATACAAAAGGGAATTAAGAGGCATACTTGCCGATCACTTTTCATATAATCGCCAAATCTATTTAGGCATTTATCTGAATGTAGAACAACTTGTTTCACCCGGCTTGGCATTAATCACATCTTGTCCATTGAGCCAGTTCTCGGCAACTGTTTTCACATCACTGTCTGAAGAGAACCTTGTGCCAGATAAGTGTTTGGAACCCAGATTGGGTGCCAAATCTGGGCGTAGGGGGCTGGCTCCAGACTTCCCACTTGAACTTTTGCAACAATTCTTGAGTTTTGGGAGCAGTATGGGTATTGTCATGAAGGAGGATGACACCATCACTCAACATGCGAGAGAATTTGCGTCGGATAACTGCAGGATGACCCAACGATTATTTCCTTTTTCCGAAATTAAAGGAACACTTATCTGGAACAAGGTTGTCTTCAGACAGTGATGTGAAAATAGCTGCCGAGAGCTGGCTCAATGGGTAGGGACGTGATTTCTACCAAGCCGGGTTAAACAAGTTGGCCCTGCGTTCAGATAAATGCCTAAATAGATTTGGTGATTATGTGGAAAAGTGCTCGACAAGTATGCCTCTTAATTCCCTTTTGAATTTTCTATCTAAAGTTAATAAATAATTTTTTATTACCCTTGAAAACTTTTTTTATCAATCCTCGCACATAAATAATAAAAGCGAGTGCGTGTCTTTTGGCTTTCAACGGGCAGACCGTTTGACCTAGAGTTTGGCATAACTCTATTTTGGAGTATGGGAATGTGAACCTCTGGGCAAGTTGTTTCGACATTATAATTAGAATTAAAATTAATTAAGAATTAACCAAATTTTTGGCATTTTTTGACCATAACTTTCAAAAATATTATCGCTTAATAATTCTTCCACCACCTTCAAATTCGAAAAAAAAATCTTATGAAAGATACCAAGATTTTAATTTCCCCCCCCCCCAACTCATTTTGACAATTGTTTAAAAACATTTTTATACATAAATTGCGTAATTTTCGTAATATGCTTCGGCAAATGGCTGGAAGCTGACCATATGGATAGCATTAAAAACGTGTATCGATATCGTTATTTAAAAACGATAAAATTGGCTATAAAATTAATCTTGACATTTTTGGATAAAAAAAAGATTCCGACGATGAATTTAAACTCCACCCCCCAAAAAACCTTCTGAATCCGTCAATTGTCTGTCTTTAAGCCTGATTTCTGAGCTTTTTTAAACCATCACCAAATTCAATTTCACTGAGAACGAAGAAATGCCCCTCGGAGCTTTAAAATTGGATAATTTTTCTTTCTCAGTCACACACACAAGTAACCTTCAGATTCTAATCTAAACTTCAACGTACTTATGATGAAAAGACACAAGACTCCTAGCATCAAGCGGAATTACTAATATAATAGATGTAATAGCCCAGATCTGTCTTTCACTGATACGCTAACGCTGTCACGTGGTTTGGTTTGGCTTCGTGCCAGACTCCGACCACAGAGAAGAAGAATCCGAGGTCTCACTCCTCAATTTGTTCAGAGCCCCCACTCGCCATTCAGCGAAACTAGCCGCTTTGATTCCCATGTCTTCATTTCTGTGACTCAGACTATCTGTCTACGCCTATAAATAAACACGCCCCTTTCGTCTCCGTCATTAACGAACGCGCAAATCCGATTTCTGTTATGGCGTCAAAGAACTCGAACAATGTTTTTGTTTTAAATTCATGCTGGATTGGAATAAATTTCAATAAAATGACTTTATCCGTTTCATTTCTTTTTGCCTCGGTGAAGTTATTTATGAGAACGAAAGTTCGTGGCAATTGATTCATGGCGTTTCTTACATATAAATTAAGCCGCGTTAACAGCTTTATTTCTTTATTATTATTTTCTTTCAATATTTATTTATTTTGTATTTGGTAATGCATTTTTTCTGTTAGTGGATTTTGCCATATTTTTACTCGGACGCAACGAAAGTAATTGTTAAAAGTAAGGTTATTATTAAATGAAAGTTAGTTTCAATTGATTCATCAGTTCTGTTTTTCATGTTCTTAACGTAGGACTACGTTCCTCCCGTTGGGGTCTCAGGAAAGAAATTGATTCACACGCCAAAACGCCACAAAACTTGGTATGGGAGATCCTCTACATCTCGGTAACTACATATGCTAAAAACATAACTAATGTCTTATTTTAGAGATAAAGAGTAACAACAGAAGTTACAAAAAAATTGAAAATCGGAATTGTACTTCAGCGACTACTGAGTCGCGAAGTTGGGCAAAAATACGCATGAATTGGTGACGCGATCCTCTACATCTCGGTCACTACATATGTTGAAAACATAACTAATGTCTAATTTTAGAGATAAGATGTAACAACAGAAGTTACAAAAAAAATACTTAAACTTAAAAACTTACGAGAAACAAAAGAGAATCGAGAGTAAAGTAGTCCTACTCCTTTAACCAGGGCCGGCCCGAGGGAGGTGCGAACGGTGCGACCGTACAAGGCCTCGCGCTTCTGAAAGGCCCCGCGCCGCTGGCGGATTCTGAAAAATTCATTAAATTATTTTTTATCCTTTTTAAAAATTCTTTCAACCACCTTTTATGTAAAAAAGGCATAAAATATTAATAATTTTTCTAAAAAGAAATATATTGCAATTTTTTTCTGGTTTTGAAAATTTCCTTCAAAAATCTGTTAAACCAGCAGGAGTGGCCTCCCCAAAACTTTCTCGCCTACGAATAACACGGGAAGAGGGAGGGAATACACCGAGCGCCGGAAAACGTGCGGCATTCTCTAAGGTGGGGAAAACGTGCGGTATTTCCTAAGGTGGGGAAAACACTCGCTCCAGCTTTTTTTTTGCGTAGAATGGAGAAAAAACCGTTTCAACGCCTTTTTTTAAACTGATTTAAACGAAAATTAGAGATAAAATCTACATTTATGGTTTCAAGACTACATACGAAATTCCATTTATCTAAGTAACTTTGTTATGAAGTTATGGCGTTCTAAAGTATGCGATTTACACACCGACAGACAGTCAACCCTTTGACGGATTTGGCCCAAAATTTTATACGAACCTACATTTCTGATAAAAAAAAACTGTGTACCAAATTTTAACCATCTAGCTATTTAAGTTTTTGAGTTATACAGTTCAAATGAACGTGGACAGACAGACAGACTTCCCGTAGACGGATTTTGTCTAAACTTTGATAGAAACCTACAAATTATGTGTAAAGATCACATACCAAATTTAATCCCTGTATCTCTAATAGAGCCCCATGTCCACTCAACCGGTACGCGTGGGCATCAGGCACGGAGACAGGGGCGGCGTTCTGTATCTCTAATAGTTTTCCAGTTATCGTGTAACATACAAACATAATTCCAAAATTGTGTTTCTCGGACTCAAGGGAGGTCTAAAACGTGGAGATTCGTCAAAATCTCGAGTTCGAATTTTTTGACGATTACAATACTTTCTCTTTGTATACGAAAAAGTAATTGGTGAATCTAGTGGATAAGAATGGAACAATTCCCTTTGCTACCTGGAGGTCCACGTGTTTCCGATTCCGGCGGAATAAAAGGTAAAAAGACATAACATTGTTCAGTTCTAAACCAGGTTTGATTGTTCCAGGCATCATATGGTCACTCGATTTTCGTTGTGGGAGGAGGGAACACCCCAAAGTGGATGTCCGTCATTTGAAGATAAAGTGCTGGCGATAACATTCAATACATTCCTTGTTCCCGAGACTATTGCTTTCAGGGTATACAAGGGGTAATTCTTGTATGCGGATCCACATCTGTTCCCATAATGGCCAGCAGATAGTTTTTCCCAGGGCAGCTTGAAGAAACACCTCTAGAGGAATGCTTTTTCTGCTTATCTTGTTCGAAATTGAACACATCTGTTCCCCTTGTATTCAGCAGGACTACTAAGCGATGATGAAGCATATATCTCAATTCTCTTGTCAAAAGTGTGGTTTTCCAGCATCTATGAATTCATCGTAAGTACTCGTTAAAAGATAGTCTGTTACGTCTATTCCTCAAAGTTTAATCAATAGTAGTGAATCTGAATATTGGATTGTGTGAAACACGACGGGTAACCCAAAGAGTTTTCTCAGAAGCTTAATTTTCCATTGAACAGTTCGTTCGCATTCGGAGTATCTATCAGCCGTACAGCAAAATAAAATATTCTACATTTGTTCTTGCAGACAAATTTCAGGTATACTATAATTTCTGTCTTTTTTTACTAGTTATTTATAGTAATAGTAATATTATCAGCAAAATTGCTATGAAACTTATAAGAAAATGAAACAGAAATCGCATATTGTAAACTTATTTTAGTAAGTTGAATACCAAATTTTATATATGAAGCAATTATTTTTGTTTGATTTATTAACGATTTTTTGTGTGATTAAAATATTAACTTTATAAAAATAATTTAACTATTTATTATTTTCATGTATTCTTTTAGTCTTTACTAAACCAAATTGTGCCAATGTAATAAATAGCAAAAAACAATAAATTATTTTGTAGGACGAAATTTTTTCAAGGCCCCGCAAGTCAACTTTGCAGCGGGACCCATTTTTGTCCGGGCCGGCTCTGCCTTTAACATCAGCGACTGTTTGAAAAGACAGCCTCCGCCGTTTATTTTTCTCTGCCAATGTAAATTAGATTTTCTACTATAATCGTACTAAATCTGTGAAAATGGGATGAGATATGTTTGGAGGGCTAAAAGCCCGTCTTAGATGGGCACAAATCTTCTAGTTAATACATAATTTTCATATCCGTTGACAGTACAGGCATTTATCGGTCTTGACTGGCGAAATTATGCTGTTTTTTTCTGTTGCTACAGATTAACTTGAACTTTTGTTTTAATTAATGCAGTTTTGTTAAACAGAAAAGCAATTAAACATGTTCTTCAAAATATTGTCCGCTTAAAGTTTTTGATAAGTATTCATATTGTCACTTTTCAGCTTTTTCATTTTCCTCATTTCTGAATTCTTTGAAATTTTGCAAAGATCGTTTTTTCTTAATGCACAAGTTGACTTTCGTAATTTTATTACATTTCCGATCCTAACTGTAACTTTCTGTGGTATAAATATTTGTTAAAGGAATCGCACAGTATTTAAATTTAAAGTCAATTGAAGTTTTGACGATCACTAGGCTAGATTCAAGTCAAGTCAAGACAATAAGCTAAATTTCCTAGGACTCTTGAAATAACCCAAAATTATCGCTCAGGTAAAATCAATCATTAGCCGTAAATTAATTTTATCTTTTGTTACCTTTCTCCGTACTTCAATATAGAAGAAACAAGTACATCAGCTTCCTGAGGCTAAGCGAGAGTAATTTTAAGCATGAAGCCTAGTACTTTGATCAGGGTCATCTTCGAACAGCTTTGATATACGACATCAATGGCGATAATCTTGCATTGGCGACTTTTTGTCGCCTAACCGAACATCGTATCTTTAAGTTGCCAAAACAAAATATCGCCAATGGGGTCCGATATTGGGTTGAAATCTAGAAGTTGGTACACACTCTTAAAATGGCGCCAAGTCGCCAAAGCTAATACAGGTAATACCTGCATATAGCTTTGGCGACTTGGCTCCAATGATATGCAGGGGTCAACGTCTTGCTTTGGCGATTTGGCAGCGTTTTAAGAGTGTGTACCAACTTCTAGATTTCAACCCTATATTGAAGCTGTTGAAAAAAATCGCCAAAACAAAATTATCGCCATTGATGACGTATATCAAAGCTGTACCATCGTCTTATCTAATGGGCTGATTGCGCTGTAGTCCAGAGGAGACTATTAATCCAAGGGCGCCAACAAATTGGTTGAAATCTAGAAGTTGGTACACATTCTTAAGATGTTGCCGAGTCGCATGTATTACTTTTATTAGCTTTGACAACTTGGCGTCAATGAAGTGCAGTTGTCAAGTTATTGCTTTGGCGACATTTTGAGAGTGTGCATCAACCTTTAGATTTCAGTTATAGTACTAACGCTGCTAATCTACTCTACCGATTTTAATTTTGAACCAAAAAATCGTCAATTTTAATTTAAAATATGAAAAGGATCCGATTTGCTAATTGTAAGACGTTAATCGAAGAATAGGCGACTTTTCTTTTTTCTGCTCATCAATTATTTTATAAAATAGGGTACTTTTCCGTTAGCCGGGCGCAAGCGAAAAATCGCCAAATAATGTAGAATTCCGCCAAATTTCTTACAAACATTCTCTTGGCGACTTGGCTCGCGTTTGGTTCACAATTGGCGACATTTGCGCCCGGCTAACGGAAAATCGCTTCGCTCTTGGCTGTTCACAATTGGCGATATTTGCGCCCGGCTGACGGAAAAACGCTTCGCTTGGCGACTTGGCTCGCGTTTAGTTCACAATTGGCGACATTTGCGCAAGGCTAACGGAAAAGTACCTAAAATAGGATTTTCTTTGGGCCAAAGGTGCTCAAAATCTTAATTACGGTTCTGATAGGGCGCCAAAACTCTAGCCCAGGCGCTAAACTTTTATAAGACGGCTTTGGCATTGGCAGTGTGCGGATTAAGAAGACTATTAGTTAACATTTAATATTAGTAAGATGAATGAATGAATGACTCAACGTAACATTTTCAATGATAAATTTTCACGTCCATTTCTTTTTTGAAACATTTGTGGATTTGGTTGAAATCTAGAAGTTGGTACACACTCTTAAAACGCTGCCAAATCACCAAAGGAAAACGTTGCCCGCTGCATATCATTGGAGCCAAGTCGCCAAAGCTATATGCAAGTATTACCTGTATTAGCTTTGGCGACTTGGCGCCATTTTAAGAGTGTGTACCAATTTCTAGATTTCAACCGTAAATTTTTCCTCCCTCAATTAATAACTTACTGGGGTAAAACGGTTTGAGACAGAGTCGTGAAACAGCTTGATATACGGCATCACTGGCGATAAACTTGTATTGGCGACTTTTTGTCGCCTAACCGAACATCGTATCGTTAAGTCGCCAAAATGAAATATAGCCAATGTGCCCTATATTGAACCTGTTGAAAAAAGTCGCCAAAACAAAATTATCGCCAGTGATGCCGCATATCAGTGTTGTACCTTGGCTTCAATAATAATAATAATAATAAATGGTATAAATGACGTTCACTGCTTGGCGCAATTTTCAGAATTAGAAGTTTGGTGTCCTTTCAATATCAGGAACTAAGGATGATTCATGTCTTCATAATGTAGGGGAAGAAAACATTGGCGTGTTTATCGCCAAAGGAAGAGGAAATAATTCTCCAAACGTTCTTTCCTTTCAAGATTCTCATATAAATCTCTCATGTTACTTGTCTATTAGAATATTATCAGCGAAATATGCGAATGCGCGCCAGACATGCCAAAACGCAGCATCCACACACGCTTCCTTAACCCTTTCGGGACTGATTTTTAAAAAATTATATTGCTTTGAATGTACTAGAATGTCCCGTCAGTCTCAAAAGGGTTAAATGACTAGTCAATATTTTTTTACTTGTTATTTATATACTTCTTATTACTTATTAAAGATGAAAATTAGTATTTTGTATGAATATAACTTTTTGGCGACATGTGATGCCGCGCTAACGGAGAAATACACCAGAATAGATTTTTTTTTTCTTTTTCTTTCCATATTTCTGGATACTGTGAAACCTATTTTACATTCTATTGACATTTATAAATTGAAGCATTAAGATTCAGAACGAGCCATCCCACAATATTAGCTGACCTGTGCTAGGCAGTGTAATGAAATGGAAAACTTGTTTTCTTTCGAAACCACAGTACTATTCAGCAACAGCTTCCGAAACTACCACTTTTGAACGACTTTACACCGGAAAGGGGTGTCAGGCAATGAGTCATATGAACGCATTTCCGGAGTTCTTTGTTAGATCACGCTCAGTAAAATGTAGACATCACATTTCCATTCTTCACTGTCCCCCTATTTTGATGAAAATAACTCCGCCCGGCGCATGTGCAAAAGCGCGGAGTGTTTCCGAATCCGTTTCTAAACAATAGATCAAAAGTTTTACTGCCCTATAAGTACATAGTAGAAATTGGCTTGCTTTCAGTGTTTATAGAATATGATGCCTAGGTAAGTTTTAAAAAATCGTGCATTGCTCCACTGTAATTTTAACGTCTCAATTCTTTGCCTTTCGGTCTCTAAAGGCGCGAATACACTTGTCAGCCGAATGGTGAGCCATCCGAAGAAATTATTTTCATTGCGAAACGACTGCAGACAATGGGAAACTTGTAAACCTACTTCGAACCATTAATCATCGCTTGTCAGTCGAGAATGCGACTGTCAATGTCGACTCGCAATTGCATACGTGCAGGCAGAGCCAGAGAAATTCCATCCAAGTAATCGCTTGGCCTAAAGTGCTCAATGCATATCCTAGCGTATTTTACATTTATATGATCTTACCTTCTACATTTCGAGATCCAAATTTTATTCAGATTCGGACGTACTGAAAACATATGATATATTACATCTTTGTCTTTCGTTTTCCTGCAATAATTTGATTACGTAGCGACATCACAAGTAGACATACTTACAAGAGATTAAAGATTTTCTCAATATTTCACCAAATTAACAAGTAACACAGAACAGCACGGGAAAAAATAGCTTAGAATTAAAGAAACGGCAGTGGACGCTCTCGGACCCCACAAACTTCCTGTCAGCGTAGTGACGACAAAACTGGTTTCCTCCCCTCTTTTCGGCAATTCTAAAACTTCAAAGGTATGAATCAGCCCTTCTATTTCCCTGGTCCTGACGCGCAGAGCTGTTTTATCCAATGGAGAGGGGCGTGTGTCTTTCGAAGAGCTTTGGAATACGCATTGGTTTGCAAATTTGACCTTGTTTGTTCGAAGGAGATTCGCGGGGAACAACGAAATACAGTTGAACACGTTCCAACTTGAACTGTGAAACCCTTTGTTATAATTCTACGAATAATTTCGCTGAAACACCCATAAGATTGTGAACCGCTCGCAGCGAGCAAAATAACCCGACCATATCAGCGAACCAGGTGCTCGCTGGCGGTTCGCGAACTGTTTGACTCGCATTTGCATACGTGTAGCTGTTTTATCCAATGTGCTAATTGGGCTGTAGCCCAGGGGCGCCATTGATCCAAAGGAGCCTATAAACTTGCTAAACCGATTTCTTTTAATTTTGAACCGCAATTATTGTTAAATTATAATTTTAAATATGTTAAAAAATACAAATATGATTAAGAGGAAGTAACTAGACAGCCATTAATTAAAATACATATACTTGTGTCAATTAAATGATTATCAAAATCTATTTTGAAAAGGCGCCGATCTGTAGAATTGTAAGGCTTCAATCACGGATCAAGTGACATTTTTGTTCATTTATATTATTAGTTAGGTATTTTCATCCCAGATAGCATGTACACTTGCAGTAAGTGTAATTTTTCTTGATATTAGCTTGTCATGACAAACTTGATGCGGCAACTTTGCTGCACACTTACTGCTAAGTAACAAAGCATAATCGACCAACTCACTTGCAAAAAAAAGTTTGCTGTGAAGTTGTTATGACAAACTTCACACCACGATTGCAAAACAAGTTTGATGCGAAGTCGATACAGCACACTTACACGCCACGAGCTGGATACAGTTGTATATCTCTGGTTTTGATCTTTGTCTCTGTTTTAAGAAACATCCGATTTCTAATAGCATTTCCTAGACCGTTCATCTTTTCATTAATTCAATAAATCAATGACAATTTGTAAAAAACTAATTAGGTCTTTTTATAAAAAAAATTTGAAAAATTCCCCATCTTTTAACTAAATATAGAACTCGCATTTTAAAGAAAACTGTATATCGCCTTTTTCTTAATGTTGAAATTTTAACGTTCATAAACAAAATTAAACCTAAGAAACAGTCAATGTTTGTTGAAAAATAGTAACTTGCATTTTGCCCCATATTTTTAAAAGTAATCACTTTTGAATCCTAATTTTATAATTTATTCTACTAACAAAACGTAGTTATTAGCGAAAATCGCTCTCTCTTTAACTTCAAATCATATTCTCAACTCAAAATTTAAAAAATTACTCAAATCAGGAAAGTTTAAAATAAAGCGTGTAGCTGCAATCTTTCTGTAGCGCAATCTGTCTTCTGCAATCGAAGTCCCTCTGGCTAAGTGGTGAAGAAGACGGGTTTAGGAAGCGGGTTGTCGGGGGTTCGTCTGCGTATTTTTTGCTATAGTTTGCAATGTGTTTGACGCAACAAGCTTGCGGCAAATTCGACGCGTGGTGACTAACTCGTTTGCAATAACTTGTTTGAAATTTGTTTCAAGCTTGCACTCTTGCCGTGTCAAACTTGCTGTCAGCTTTCAAATTTGCAGAGCAAGATTGCTGCAAACTAAAATTGCTATCTGGGATTGGGCCATAGGCGCTGAGCGGGCGCCAAATTATTCCAGCCCAGGGAGCTCAAGTTTGTTAAGATGGCCCTGCATACGTGCCTTAATAATTACTTTTAAAGGACAGCACTGCAGTGGTGTAGTGACCAGGGAGCAAGTGGGTATCGATGCACCGGGCGCCAGTTTTTTGGGACGCCATGGTGTCCAAACATTACTGCGTTTATGCCATTTTTAAAGAGAAATATGAAGAGGAGGC
>BGPR01022883.1:0-13508 GCA_013235015.1 Araneus ventricosus | reverse complement strand
CCCCATTTTTCGACAGAATTTTTTTCTTAATTCGAATATTTGGATAAATTGAATTTTGATTGTGGTCCCGCCAGCTTCACTGCATATATGTTGAGAAATCTAATCATTTGTTTTGGATCGTGATTAAAGGATATTCCCACATAAAAAAACTAAGAAAGAGAGATACTTTTAGTTATGGATCCTAGAAATTTGGTTTGATAGAGTTTACTGGCCCCAAAGCCTTATTGATTATGCTGCGCCAAACATATATTATAGCAGGGATGCGCAAACTATTTTCATTTCTGACCCCTTCACTTTGTGTAAAATGTTCCGCGACCCCATAAGGGGTCGCGACCACGTTTTCTGAAGAAAAGCCTTATATTTTTTTTCAAATAAATTTCTTAGAATTTAACGACGCACAGAAATTTTCTAAAACTTGCTACAGGGAAAATATGACCTTAAAATATGGTAAAAGCTAATCATTTTTTCACTTTAATTTTTAAAAAAATTCTTTTTGTAAACGAAAGTGAGCACAGTCCGCAACACCCTCACAAAACAGATACACACTGTCGTAACAGACGACGAAGATTCAAAAATTACCAGCAGTAGGTATTTCAATTGCAAATAATAAATGAATAAGCTAACAATCGCAAGTTATCCTATTAAAGCATTGAAAAAAAATTTAATACCTAAAGTTTTTTTTTAGCTTTTTAGGTAATTTTTTTCAAGATAAATGTTTTTAAAAATTATTGGGATCAAAAAGGTACAATTTATTTTCCGCTTTTTTACTGATAATTTTATGAATTTTTCTTTTGGATCACACTTGAATCTCTGTTATACGGCAAAAACGGGACCTTGCTGATGAAGGATAAGAGATTTTTGTTTATAGAACTTGCTTGTTCAAGTCTTGCAGAAATTGCAGTTTGGAATCTTTTTAGATCCATCGCAATTAAATAAATAACGTCGAAAAAAGCAGAGACTATTTAAAATTGAAACAGCTGCACGTAATTTTATATTTCAGAAAAACAAAATTAAATAGCTTTTTAAAATAACCAAACACATCATCGTTAGAAAGTTAACGCATTTCTTAATGCGATGACATGACTTCGAATGTCTGTCTGTGTACAAGATTGCCAACAGAGTTTTAAAATTCCACTGTGTATTCAACGAAGCTTCAAAACATCGTGTGCTGACATCGATAGACATTGCTCGTCAAATTTTATATACATGTTCAGTTCTTCGTCTACATCCTTCGTCGTAACTTTGTTTGTCTGCGTGTCGTCACCATCTTCACCGTCTTCCTCATCTTTCTCCTTTCCCAGAACATGGTTGATTATTTCATGAGCAACAGAGATAGTAGAGGGAATTCGAATTGTCTAAATCTCTCAAGATTGCAACTCCTCTTCAATACATATTTTTTTAATTGTATACGACTCAATTTTGAATATAAATTTGTACCTTCAAAAGTACCGTAACTTTGAGACTGCCTAATTGGATGCCGTTTAAGAGATATTCTACTGTATTATCCTGACAATCAAATTTTTTCTGATTTTTTTTATTGATTTTCATAATTTTTTCCTTCAGTTTTACGAAAATCATCGGTTTTATTATGTTGACTTTCAAAAGTTCTCCTGAGTTTTTATAAAATTCTTCTACATTATAATACTGATCTTTGAATAATCCTCTGAGTCCTTTTTCGACTTAACTAATGACCATAAAAATGTCAGTAAATACAACGTCACTTCTGAAAAGCGCACCAATTAAATCATTTCCTTTAACATCCAAATTAAAATAAGCATTTTTTACAAAAGAAATCTAATCACCCCCTTTGGCTATCATGATTAAAGAATAGTCTCATTTTAACTCACACCTCAAAAAAAGAAATCTAATCCCCCCCCCCTGTGGCTATCATTATTAAAGGATAGTCTCATTTTAACTCATACCTCACAAAAAGAAATCTACTCACCCCCTTTGTCAATCATGATTAAAGGATAGTCTCATTTTAACTCATACCTCACAAAAAGAAATCTAATCACCCCTTTGGCTATCATTATTAAAGGATAGTCTCATTTTAAATCATACCTTACAAAAAGAAATCTAATCTCCCCTTTGGCTATCATTATTAAAGGATAGTCTCATTTTAACTCATACCTCACCAAAAAAAGCTGACAGACATAAACCCTTTTAGCCAGTTTTTGATGCACAGCCCGATCTTAGAGAACCGCTTTAATTAAAAACCCTTTTTTTCACACGCATTCCTCGCGACGCTAAAACACATACAATTACAGAAGATTCGAAAGGAGGAGAAAATATCGAAGAGGGGGGAAAAATGAATCCCGATTCCTTTTTATGTAATTTTTTTATAATAAAATAAAAGATTTTATCGAGTTCGAAAGTATACAGATTATTTTCTACTTTTTTCCTCCTAATTTTTCGAATATCTTTTCTAGATTATTATACGTTTTTCAAAAAGTTTTCTGAATTTGTATGTTGATTTTCAAAATTCTTTCCAACAAGCTGATAAAAATCTTCTGATTTATCATGCCGATTTTCAGAAATTCTTCTGAATTTTAACAAAATTCTTCTAAACTATGATTCTGATCTTCTAAGTTTCCTGAATTATGAGCTGAAAAATCTTTTAGATCTTTTTCCGACTTCATTAACGACTATAAAAATGACAGTAAATCCAACGGCCCTTCTCTTAAGCGCAGCAATTAAATCATCTTCTTTAACATCCAAATTAAAACGAATATATTTTTTTAAGATATCTAATCACCCCCTTTAGCTATCAAGATTAAAGGATAGTCTCACTTTAACACACACCCCATAAAAAAACTGAAAGACAGAAACCCTTTTAGCCAGTTTTTGATGCACATCACGATCCTCGAGAATTATCTCACTTTAATTAAAAACCCTTTTTTGCACACATTCCTCGCGACGCCAAAACACCGCCAACAAAAGAGACACACACAATCACAGAAGATTCAAAAACTCAAAAATTACCATCAGCAGGTTACTTACTAGACGACGGATACCGAAGAGGAGAAGAAAAAAAACGATGAAGATTTTTTTTCTCTCATCATCATCGATTCTTAGAATTTAATTACTGGGAATTCTTAATGCATTGTCGATGCGCGTGATTTATTAATACAAATGAGATGTTCCCCCTGGGGTATGTGAGAAGCAGGAAGGCTTCTCTTCACTTCTCTTCAACACACGTTGCACATTAGGCACCACCGCTTCGTTTATTGATCAAGAGAATTTGGGGGGCTTTCATCCCCTCCCCCCATTTCCCATTACGGACCGAAGCAAAATAATTATTCTTCAATTTGGAAAAGGAGCAGGATGAAAAAAATAGATATTCCAAATAAAATGGGATCTGTTGGCGACACTTCGTGATTCCGGTGATTAATTTAAAGGAACAGTAATAGGTTAGATGGTTCTAATAAAATGCAAGGGAGGAGAATGACTGTCTTAATAAAGTTATTCCACTTATGCCGAGTACATGAGGAGTGCAGAGAAGAGGGAAGTTAAATTTGATTTTCGGTTCTCCTATCTCCTTTTACTTTTATATTTGCGAGATATCCGTAGAATATTACAATTGCTTTATCGCATTTTAAATTGAAAATATATTTTTAAAAAAGTGAGATGAGAATTTTAAAGATTTTTATTGATTTTGAATAATTCGAATCAGAACAGAAAAAAAAATTAATTCGAGTGAAACTTTTCTTTTTTAATTTTATATCTAGAATACGGTACACTCGCTCCGCCAAGGAATGCCAAATTACCCCATCGCCAACATAACGCCAAGAAGCAAGACAGCTGCTAATGTAATCGTGTTGGCGATGTGTCGGTCTTGTCTTGGCGAAGCGGAGCGAGTGTACCGGATTCCAGATTTCAACCCTTTTTTTATTATTATCATCATTTTTTACTCGTCTTAAAAATCTTGTTCCATTGCGTAAGTATCATCATGAATTGGACGAGTTCTAGAAATCTGTGATAGAGTTCTGAAAAAACAAGCACTATCTTATCTTATGTCCGTAATTGAAAAGTAATTGAATGAGATAAGGATCCATTTTCAGATTTCTATGCGCAGCACGTCAACTGATGATGGAAAAAGAACGCAGTGAAATGAAATCTACAAGGTAAAGTAATGCGCTATTAAAAAGGATATCACAAAATGAACACAAATTGTGATAGTCTCTCCCACAATGAACTACACACAGAATTTCAATTTTTGATTAATGTGGTAAAAAAATTAACGAACCTTTTAAGCAAATGAAGTGCTTCTTAATTATACCATAATATAATGGCTATAATATTTCAGAATAAAAATAGCTTAGTGATAATTTTTTTTTCTCTTTCAGGTAAAGTAGACTACTCAGCAAATGAAACCAATGAATGATTCCATGCCCAAACTAAAATGTTGTTTCAGACAATTTTATTCCTTCTCCATGTTTTACCCATTAAGATAAAGTATAGACCCATATAAAAGCCTTTCTCAGCAAGATTTGTTGAAGTGTTGCTATGGATGAGTTTTCTGTTTTGTATTTTTTTAGGTAATGCAGAGCTTCCTCTATACCAAACGACTTCCAGTGTGCTGCTTCGTCAATAGGAATCTTCAAAATTTCAACACTCTGTTTGAATATGTTAATTAATGTTTAAAGTAGAGTTTTTTATCGTTATGGCTTAAGGATACATTGAAAATATTAAATTTATTGTTCCTATTGCTGTCGCTCCAATAAAAATAAGAATCTAATCTAAATAAAAATAAGAGCCTCATTTTATGGAAAGGCTGCTATAATTGTTCGTTATTGCTCTTCTTGGCGACTTCTAAGGCTTATTTGGCAGTTAAATTTTTAACCAAACGATTTAGACAATCACTGGTGGTAAAATTTTTAACCATATGATTTAGCTAATTACAAACGTTCCATTTGGAATTTATCCCCTTTAAGAGTCGGTTTTTAGCTGTTTTAAATAAAAAGAATTAAACGAACTCAAAGAACACAAAATTCAATGCTTTGCGTACTAAAGAAAGGACTTATTCGAACTTGGCGCTTGTTACAGCACGCAAATGGATTTGGCAATTGCTTAAATCGTAGGGTTACCGGAAAACGTTCTGTGAATCCAAAATAAACAAAACAGTAAACTCGCCCATAAAAAAAATAATTACAATTATTTTGGGAGAATCATTTTCACTGGCTATATATACAGGAAGGTCTAGGATTCCAACGATATATTTCTAAGAGTGATCATACAAGCAAAGACAAGCAGTTTTTGCAAGAGAACATGGGGTCACAAATGCAAAAATCGACCGCTACAGAGCGCTCATTGCAACAATGAAAAAATAGTTCAAAATAAAAGACAGGAATCTTTCTCATTTTCCCTTGCGTTCTGTCATGCATGTATACTTTGAATTAAAAATTAAATTATTGTACCCAAAAAACCTGGATTATTCAGATCAACATCCCGTCTTGAAGCTACACGGGGAAGATAGGGAACGAACCTAGTAATTTTGAACCATGCAAAGACGACAACTCACCAGCTGGTACCTTATCAACCAATCATTTCAAGAATAGTAATTAAATGTACTTGACGGCAAATTTGAATTTGATGTTAACTACATACAAATAGCCTTATTAGTGATTTAGATCAGAGGTTCGCAACCTGGGGTACGCGGGGGACAAGTTAGGGGTACGCGAAAGTGGTCTTTGTAATGGCGAAAAACACAAAAAATAAGAATATTCTCAAGTTCATATGAAGAATTAAAGTGTCAATTGTACGAGCCCGAAAGCCTATTGAGAAAATAAGAAAATGAAGAAGTAGATTAAGATCTAATAAACGTAACTGTTAGCTCTCGTCAAAGGCTAATTCGAAAATATTTCAATGCAGTTTTCACTTGTTTTGACGCTGAACTAATTCTACTTTAAAAAATAGAATAAAATATTGGTCAAAAATCAGTCCTAACAATCTAATTAATTTCATTAAAATAGTTTGACTCTTGAGCTAATCCAAGTCCTTGGTGTTGTTAATAAAAACTTTTTTGTATTGAGGGGGCGTTGGGGGGTAAAACAGTAGGGTCTACTGAAAAATAAAAAGACTAATAAAGGGGTATGCGAATGAATAAAAGGTAGGGAACCACTGATTTAGATAATCACAACCACTACTGAAAATCTGAACCTTAAAGAAGAAAAAAGTCGGAAGTTGTTTTTTCCATCGCACGTCTCTTATATTTCTACATAAGGCTATCATTTATAATGTGTGGTCAAGAATTGTTCTGCTTATACAACCAAACGTTCCCAAATGGTAATGATTTTTTAAAAACTCCTCTAAACATACGTAATAATTTATTTTTACTAGCGCCTTTCAAAATCTAGTTACTGCAACTTTCACTGTCTGAGCTTGATCTTCAGTACCAATTAGCATCGAAAGCGTTCAAAAATACACGGACAGATAGACATAACTCCAAAAATGTTTTTTTTCGGTCTCAGGAAAGTCTAAAGTTTGGAGATTCGTCAAAATTTCGAGATCAAATTCTTTAACGAATACAATACTTTCTCTTTTTATGTCTGTAAACAAGAAAACAGAGAAAAAATGTGTTTCTTCTCATTTAATACCTTTAACTAACCCAAGAAGAAATTTATGAATGAAACGTAAAAAGCTGAACAATGTCGATGTAACAATACAGAGCATTAAAGAATGAACGTGTATGAAGTACAAGCCATTATCTTCCGCTGGTGGAAATCTGCCAAGTATTTGAAAGCAGGTGAGACAACAAATAGCAAAAGTGGTAATCGTCAGAGCAGATTCTTTGCTGTATCGTTTGTATCGTCGAGCAATTGACTACGTCATTCGTAGAATTAATCACATTTTGATAAAGGTTCTTTTCATAAATAAAGAAAACTTCACATTTAGAATTTTGTATAAAATCGAAATCTTAATTTTTATATACCGACTTTTCTAAAAAGTTTTCTATGCTATATTATTAAAAAACATTTACAATTGAATGCATATTCTAGCAAACGATATGTTCCAAACTATTTTATTCGCATCGAAAAAAATTTAGTAACCTGGATATAAAAATAAAATGCTATAATTTGTGAACATGAAAAGAATGTGATAGGATATTGATAAAGATTTTCCGTATTATTCCATTACCGTGCAAAAAAAACTATCTTTGGAATAAAATGTTTTTTCTCTATTTGATAGGCTTTAGTGTTATTCTCTGTCTTGTTTGAACTTATTTCTGCTTTCATTCAGTTCTGAATACATTTTTTGTGTACCCAGTTGAAATAATCATACAGTTAAACATAGAGTATTTAGTCATTTCTTCTGTTCGAAACGTCAAAGAATTTTTTCTCGTATTACTTTTGCGCATGCGCAAAAGGGTCGCAGCGGTCTGATTGCAAGGTCTCAGCCTTGAGGCCGGAGAGTACCAGGTTCGAAACCCGATTCCATCGAAGAACCACCGTGTAAGCGGGTCTGGTGCACGTTAAATCCAATGCGGCCATATGTCCTTCCGCTGGTGTGGCGCGGAAGTTTGGAAATGGAGTTTCCGGCTGAAACGTGACTGCATACTGTATTACTAAATCCATTTGAATCATTTTCAGAAAGTGATTCCTTCCAACCTAATTTATTATTCTCTAATAAAATTACTCTACATTTTCTCATACTCGAAAACATCACACGTTGTTACCAGCAAAGTTTGAAATCCGGAATTCTATAGAATGCTTAGGCATTTTTAGGCGGCAAAGTATGAAACGATTCATATTTCACACATTTCATAGGCATTTTATACAATGTCAAACCACAAACCGATAAAGTACGAATACATCGCCAATAAGAATTTATAAAAAATAAAATGAAGTGAAATTCAAAATAAAATTATTTCCTTTCTTGATGTAGCAATTAAGTTCACATTTTATTTTGTTTCCTTTAACAAGCACATAAACTTCTTTTTGCATAACTTTCATTTTCCTCTATGTATTTTGAATGACAGACTGTTAATAGTACATTTTTATTATTTTTTCTAAATAACATTTGTATTTCTGTTGAATGCACGTCTTTTAAATAAAAGCCGCATCATGACCTTCTTTCCATACTTTGCCTAAATGGAATTTTTCATTCTATAGAACGTCTAGGTAATTTTGAAATCCGGCATTCTATAGAATGCTTAGGTATTTTTAGGCAAAATATGAAACGATTCATATTTCACACACTTCATAGGCATTCTATACAATGTCAAACGACAAACCGGTAAAGTACGAATACATCGCCAATACGATTTTATAAAAAATAAAATGAAGTGAAATTCAAAATAAAATTATTTCCTTTCTTGATGCAGCAATTAAGTTCACATTTTATTTTGTTTCCTTTAACAAGCACATAAACTTCTTTTTGTATAACTTTCATTTTCCTCTATGTATTTTGAATGACAGACTGTTAATAGTACATTTTATTATTTTTTTCTAAATAACATTTGTAATTCTATTGAATGCACGTCTTTTAAATAAAAGCCGTATCATTTCCTTCTTTTCATATTTTGTGTAAAAAGCATTTCTCATTCTATAGAACACCTAGGTATTACATACAATGCCTAGGGAAAATATATAACATATTCAAATAATTCTCATATTTCATACTGTGCCAAAAAATGCCTACGCATTCTATAGAATGCCGGCGTTTGATACATTGCCGGTAACATATATAACATGAATACCATTATAGGCGATAATACACTAATAACGGACACATTTGTTTGTTCAATACAATCTAATAATAATCGATTAATATAACATTTGTTTGTAATTCTCTGAAAATTATTACTAGCAGGATAAGGATGTGTTTGACACTAAAAACTAAAATAAGCTCTTAAATAGTACTCTAAATAAGGAATCTCCAGTTTACTGGCTGAAAATGGCCGTTTATATTGCATGAAAAATACAAAGTCAAAACCTGAAACTCAAAACATTTTTCTATTCTTTTTAAATAACGTTGCCATTCCAGAAACAATCTTTCACAACATATATAATATAAGTAGACACTCAAATACAAAACATGTAATATAAAGAAAATGGTAATAGTAATCAACCGTTTGAGGTTCATTAAATAATATTTTTAGTTATCAAAATGGAAAGGTAAAATATTAAAGTCATAATATCGGTCAACATTGTTCAATCACACATACGATTTCTTAAAAATTTAAAAGTGCCCTTAAATGAAATATTACATGGCATAGAGACGCACCATAAATATAAAGAATCACCAAAGGACGCCCTCTAATTTCGAACTTCCCGTTTCTCATCTACGGATATTAAAAGGCTCAAAATTTCCTTTTTCCGATACGATTTCTTATAAATTCAGAAGTGCCCTTGAATGAAAGATTACATGACATAGAGACGCACCATAAACATAAAGAATCACCAAAGGACGCCCTCTAATTTCGAACTTCCCGTTTCTCATCTATGGATATTAAAAGGAACAGAATTTCCTTTTTTCCGATACGATTTCTTATAAATTTAGAAGTGCCCTTGAATAGAAGATTACATGACATAGAGACGCAACATAAATATAAAGAATCACCAAAGGACGCCCTCTAATTTCGAACTTCCCGTTTCTCATCTATGGATATTAAAAGGCGCAAAATTTCCTGTTTTCCGATTCAAGAAACAGCAGCAGATTAGCGCCACTGTGTTTCCCACAGAAAAGCAAAGATGAAAAATATCGGGCGCGGCCACCGCGAACACAAACATTAGCTCTTATTGCGCGGCGCAGACACAAGCGGCTTACGCGAGATTAACGGGCCGGCCTGCTCCCAACTACTTTATAACGTAATCCGTAAAGGGGGATTAGCAGGGATCCTCATTTTCTGGCCTGTTCTGGGGCTGCGGACAAAAGTATTAGGAGCCCGCTGTCTCAGGGATGATTATTCATTCAATAAATGCGCCCCGGCCAGGAATCTGATGTTAGGTTAAGGAAGAGAAGAGGCTCGCCGTGTTGTTTTTGATGGGAAAAAAGAGGCATCGCACACGTTTTCAGTAGGGATGGTAGATATTGCAAAACAACCGATTTTCGGTTAAACTGGTTTTTCCACCTCCAGTTTAACCAGGCGGTTAAAACCGCTAAAAAACCGGTTTTCGGTGTGTTTTTTTAAAGCAACATTTGTGGACAGAATTTATTATTAAAAATGTGCCTTAAGTAAGTATTAATACAATAATTAATTAATGTAATAAGTAACGATTATAAATAAGTAATTAATAAAATATGTAATAATAAATGAGTAATTATTGCAATAAGTGAGTATTATAGACAAATTTTTTATTAACATTGTTTTCACAAGGAATTAATTCATTGGAAAATATTAATCATTTAATATGCTCATAAAGACTTTTTCAGCAATGTGTTGATCCGTGAGTCGACACCTCTCATCGGAAACAACATCATACAACGTAGATACTGATCTTTAGGGCGCCACAGAACTTCCAACTAAAGACAAATATTTTTTGGCTACAAGAAACAGACGCCGTTTGCAGATAAAAATTTTTATTAGGATTGCTTTTGCAGGAAATCAATCCATTGGCCAATATTTATCTGTTCATAAAGATTCTTTCAGTAATCCTCCAACCGACACACGACTCGAGGAAGTGGTTGTCGGTGATTGGCCTAACATGATAAAATTCAAAGCTTTATAACTTGGTAATTTTTAGTCTAGTCGAACCTAAAATCGAGCCTATCTTCCGAACCGGTTTTTCCCCCGTTTTTGGATTTAAAAAAATAACCGGTTTCAACCGGGACAAAAAAATAACCGAAAAAAACCGGTTAACCGAAACAAAAATAAACGGTTTTTGGTTTAAACCGGTAGGTTTTTCCCATCCCTAGTTTTTAGTCTTTTATCACGTTCAATAATTTTTAATAAAGTTAAAATTCGATTAACCATCAGTTTCTGTTATACATCATCGAAATCCAGCAAAAAGTAATGTACGTTTATAATTTCACCATGAATTTCTGTACCTTACTACTCTTGTATTGAAGTTTATATTGATTATCGTGTAAAATTAATTATAACATGTATATATTATAAAGGATTTTATTTTCATTTTAGTTCCAAGACAAAAGTGAAATCACGTCACTGTTCATATGTATTAAGGTATCCGACTGGTTTAAAACCGTCGTTTTTGATGAAATTTTCAAAAAACTTTTTATGACTTTTTAATCAGCTTTCTAAAACTGTCTCACTTTTTACTCTACGTGAATTCCAAATGGAGTTACAGCTGTTTTATTACCGAGCTGTAAGCATTATTTTATGTTGCATGAAAACTTTAAATGTGTTTTCTGAGAAATGATATTTTTGAGGAAAACGGTCGACCGTAACAATGATTTCTCAATAAGTTATTCAAGTATTGATATGAAATCTTCTGAGATTGTTTTCTGTAATATGCTTGATGTTTTCCTCTAAAAACTAAGGTCAATTTTAAAATCAAGTATTATTTTTAAGTGCTTAAATATAAACGAAAAGCACTTTTTACGAAAAATTAACATTTTAGTAACTATGTTCAGCTATATCTCAAAACTATTTTGAAGTACAAGAAATATTTTAGAGCATAACACAGATAACTGTCATAAAATGTACTCCTACAAGGATTTATGTATATCTAGAATATGATTTTCTCTATGGCTGTTAGCTGAAGGCAAATATTTTAGTCATTTTTCTTCAAATTTCTCATGTTTTTTTTAATTATTTTTAAAGCCTAATTTTACAATATTTTCATAATTTTAAAACATATGCAGTTGAAAAATAACATTAAAAAATATATGTCAGTTATTTTTCAAAAAAATTGTCTCCGAACACTGTCGGATACCTTAAGAGATTTCTGTTATCCGTTTATTTGGTTATCCGTCACAGACCTGGTTCCGACGGTGGCGGATAATCGAAGTTCTACTGTAAGGCTGTTTTTCGGTAAATTGTACACAAGTTTCTTGTGGTTAGCGACTTGCAGGGAAAACAACGATGATAAAGGAGAAGGCCAATTATAAAAGATTAAAAGAAATTTATAAAGAAGGGACAAGATCAAGAATTTTCTTCTGTGTTTATCATTGTCGTGTTCTGCAATGATAAATTTATTTATGCGAAGCAATGAAAATGAAGAGGGTTTCTCATTTCTTATTATTGGAATTATTATTGGAAATAAAGTTTTTAAAATATTACAAAAATGTATCAAGGTATTAATTTATTTTAAAATATCCAAATCATGATTTTTTTATTAATCTTCATTTTTTTTTCATTTAAAATTTTGAGAAATATTTTATTTAGAACCAAAACTTGAACGTTTTTAAAAGTAGGTATTAGGCCTGAAAGTTGATCGAATATTCGGCATTCGATTATTCGGCCGAATCACTATTCGTTGCATCACTATTAAAAATATGGATTTCAATTTCAAATAGGAAAAATCCGAGACATTCGGATTAATTTGCAATCCGCATATTCGGCATTCCATTATTCGGCCAAATCACTATTCGTTACATCACTATTAAAAATATGGATTTCAAATTGAAATCGGAAAAATCCGAGGCATTCGGATTAATTCGCAATCCGCATATTCGGCATTCGATTATTCGGCCAAATCACTATTCGTTGCATCACTATTAAAAATATGGATTTCAAATTCAAATCGGAAAAATCCGGGGCTCTGATAGAAATAATTTCAGCAAATTGGGGTTTTAATCACATTTATAATGCATTTTAAATTTTTAACGAATGTTTAGGAAGATTCTTTCTTATGATAGTCATTATTTCTTAATTTTCGTACTATAATGTTTTCAGTGCTTCATATCTTTGCGATTTTATTTTGGTCTGCATATTGTTTATAAAAAAATGTCTAGTGCATTAATGAAACCGCGTTTTTAAAAACTTATTTTTAACTTTAGGCATATAAGCGGTGAAGGTTTCTGATGTGGCGGTAAAAAGTGTGAGTTCGTGCAAGGTGTGATTAACCACAGGCATAACATAACACCACAGCATACCCCCGAACTCGGCGCCTAAACGGCACCCTGTCGGTTGGATGAGTATGTGTGAAACTTTATTGAAAAACAAAAAAAAAATACAACATTAGGATATAAATACACTTGAAAGGGAATAATTATACATGAACAAAGAAGAAAAAAATAAAAACACATTGAGGATTACAATCCGAGTATTATAATAGAAATTTACAAGGGGAGTTATCAAATTTGAGTGCAGTGAAAGGGTTGAATGTTTCATTTAGTTACATTTTTTCATGCAGTTGCAGCTCCATGATTCGGGGCTGAAAGTGGTGTTCGATGCGACGAAAAAGAAGAATTGAAAAACGTATTACACCGGTTATATTGATGAAAATTGTCGCAACAATCCTAAAAATCGTGGGACTGTTTTTCTGTTCTGTCTTGTTATTTATACTGAGGGATCGCTGGAATTGTTACTCAAGGGTTGGCAGTGATGTGAAGGGTGAATTTTTCGAATGAATTACGGAAGAATTGGTGGTGGCTGGTTGCTG
>BGPR01022882.1:0-24848 GCA_013235015.1 Araneus ventricosus | reverse complement strand
TTTTCAAGGATTCTCAAGGCGGGGGGACCCCGTTTTGAGGTACTTTGAGAGGCCCAGAATTTTGAGAGAGGAAAAAAAAAAAATTTCTCCAAAATAAAAAAAAAAGCGGAAATTCGCGAAAAAATCTCATCCCTGTTTACATAATTGGGGTGGATGAAGATGGAAAAATAAAAAAAGAGCTAATAGTTGAAAAGATTAAAAGCTTAGTGGTTCCTAATTACAGTAAATTATATATTTAATATGAACTTGTATTAAAAATGAATATATATATATTTTATGAAACATGAATTTAAAAAAAAAAATCAATACACTTCACTATTTTGAAGCTTACTTCTATTGTTTCAAACTTGGATCAATTTGCGATCTTGTACAATTATATAAGTTTTTTACTGTTCCAAAAATATAGTTTTGGCGAGCACTATATGATTTTTGCCTATTTATTAGTATGCCTACAAAATTTTGTCAACTATCACGATGCAGATACAAGACATGCACATAACATTCTTCCACAAATAAGGAAGAACTTCATAATGTGTGGAAGAACACGTGCAAAAATAGCCATGTCAAAAATAAAACCCCAACACTTTGAATGCCATTTCTTTACAAAAGTGCTAGAACAGCACTTAGTTTGTAGCCGATTTTCTCAAATTCACTGAATTGTCACTTGACATGCTCATCCACTCAGCTCTTGAAGCAGGCACCAGGTCATCAATGAATCATGAAAATCCTCCCTGCCCCCCACTTGCGGTGGATATATTGATTTTTTGTAGGCAAAAGATATTAAGGGTTTGGAGATGCATTCTGTAAATACTATTTTTCTACTGAAGAATGACAATATGTCATATTAAGAATCTTTCCTATGATTTAGAGAAGTGAATTTCTTCCATTTGTGGTCATTATATACATGTCGGCTATAAAACAAACATTTGAATTCTAATATTTTGCACAACTTTCTGCATTAAGTTTTCAAATCCAGCACAACATCACTCTAAATAGTTTCCATCATTAACAATAGGCACTATGTTGATTGAAGTGCACAGACCAAAAAATATCGTTCGAAACTTGCACAATATTCTGAATGGCTAGCTACGCTTGCAAAGTGAGGGAAAAAAAAAAAAAGTGAAGTCAGTCCAGTTATTGAGGCTGGAGGTCTGGGTTTCTCGAGAATATATAGTGTTTTTGCAATTTCTCTTGAAAATGAAGGGTGGTGGTGGTCAGGTAACTGATGGCATATAGCAGTCAAGAGCTTTCATATGAAATCTAAATTAGGGAAATTGGTAGCGGTTAGGACTGGTCCTTTGGTTTCACCAATTATTTTAAACATATATAGATAACAAGATTTTCAAAATCCTAAGTGACCCTTTTAACTTGCCACTTTTGATAATTCACCATCCTCTTGTTTCCAAGTTGTATAAAGTAGAAGAAACAAACTCGACTCTATTACCATACTTATTCACACTCCGTCATGAATTTGCTTTATGTATTGCCAAATGTTGCTTTTGTGTAAATTGCAAAATCATTAAGTCATTTCTTTTAGAGGAAAAATAGACCCCACTACAATATATATAAAATAGAATTAAAATGTTATCAAGTTAAATGTTGCACTTCCGAAAAAAAAACAAAAAAACCCCAACATTTTCCCATTTACGAGTAATTATAAAATGCAATTCAAGTCAAAAATTCACCGATCCTTTTATCCCAACAAACAATGTGAATGCTTGATCAAAATATATTTTATAGATATATCTATAACTTGATAAATACCATACTTTGGATGGTTATTAGTTTCTAGCTTTAATTTACTGTATATTTTAATAACTTGAGGGTAATAACTGCAAACTAATACCACAAAATTCAAGAGGATTAATCTCCAGTATTTATCATCAACCCTGTGCAATGACTGATTTATTAAGCAAAATAACATTATCTCGATAAAATAAACTGCTGGATACTTTATTTAAGAAAGAGTAATAAGCTGTTAATTTTTATGACCATTCCCAATAGGAAAGATTCATAGATTTTTTTTTAAAACAATGAAATATTATTAGTGAAAAAAAAAAGATGAAAATTCTAGCCCTGTTTGATGGCTATATAGCATTTATAGACAGTGTCTACTCCAATCATAGTACAATAACTAATTCCTGAACTATTATAAGATAGGCACATACTTCCAATTAGAAAAACACTTTCAATTTATATGTTATGTTGTTTGAGTCCATAAATGTACTGCTGAAAAAATTGTAAAGTCTAAATTTTTATATAGACCCATTAGTCATATTTAGAAATATTTTCTAATCGCATAAACATTTTAAACAAAAAAAGTTCCAATCTTCTGCAACTGACTGAATCGATAACTGCTTCCTCGAGGCAGACATTGAAATGGTCTAAAATTATTGATATTCAAAGCATCACAACACAGCCCGTTTTTACAAAACACTTAACAATTTCAGCCAACTACAATCGATGGAATTTTAGTTCTTTGATGCATGCATCAATACCCAAGATTTAAAATTCCAATATTGTACATTCTAAATTTGTTGCACCATATAAAATACCAATTGCAATAAAACGCTTGATACTGTGTAGTTGCCAGAAAACTGAAGTCAGTTTGATAAAAATTTTGTAGCCACATTGCCATAACCACAACTTAAGCAACTTTATAACAAGCCTGGTGGGATAAATGTATTTGATATCTACAATTCACCAGGGATTTCAGTTTCACACGTGTACAAAATCTATGTGGTATATGATAACCTGAAAGTTATTAGTCCTTTTCATTTAAAAATTGATACAAATGACACCTTACTGTGTTCTTATTTTACAGTTCTGAAATCACTGCCAAGGAAATTCATTTTGCTACCAAATATTATTCACTGTATTTAAACTGCTTTTACTCAAATCAAAAACTGTTATATTAAATATTTATTCAAATCGGCGATCAGTTCACATGACAGTGGGAATAATTTATCTTGGCAGTGAAGACAACTTTCCTGGAGTGTGCACTTCCAAGTTCAATTAAGAAACACAAGAATTTTAAATTAAAAGAAACAACACATTTAATTTGTAATTCAAACTTTTATTTCCAATTTTTATTCCTGAAAGAGAAAAAAAAGGAGTCATTAGTAATACAGTATAATTGATTAAAAACTTACTAATAAACATTTAAAAAATAATGCCATATGATTATTTATTCAACTGAATTTCATTTAAACATATAAATAAGACAACGGTTCTTACTGATTTTTAAAATTAAAAATCAAGGAGTTTTCAAAAGTTTTAAGGAGTCAATATTTACGCATGAAAAAGGGTACTCTTTTTAAAGTACACAAAAATTATATTAGAGTATTTAAAACATTGCTAATAACTCAAATAAATGTGGTTATATTTATTTCTTTTATAAGAATTTACTAAGCTGATTTATCCAAGAATGCCATGTTAAATCTGTTTATATGAAAGTAGAAAGAACCCCAAAGCTCAAATAAAAAATTATTTCCATTAATTTTTTTTAGAATTTAAATTCTTAAATAATTTCCATGCACATCTAGTATTTAAAACATAGAGGTGCAAAGAGAGACATGAATTTAGATATTAGAAACTGTGTTTCGGCATTTTCATTGCTTATAAAATAGTATATGAAGAAAATAAAATTTACAAAATTTCTTTATTATTACAACTAATTTAGCTAAAATTGATCAATAGTATATTTTCCTTCAACTCCACCATCAGAATATATGCCCTTTACAACAAACCATATGTTACAATTTAAAGAAATAGTTAATTTTTCGAAATAACATTGTCAATTTGCACCATCCTATTGTTTTGTTTATTACTGATTGGCACTTAAAACCAATTATTAAATTTTGGATACCGCTAGGAGATAAAACATCAAAATACTGGGTAATTGATACGACGATGATTTAGAATCCTTTTTATGGGTGAAACGTAGTACGCATTTAATAAAAGAAATGTTACAAATTGAAAATTAAGTAGTTTATAAGGAGTAAAACCCAAATTTAAGGAGTTTCTATAGTGCTTGAAAATGAAAATCGTTTTCAAGGAGCGTACGAGCCCTGAAAACTTGCACCTTCACGATAATTTACATAAAAGCCTTTAGCATCATAAGTACTTAAATACATTAGAATAAACAGTTAGCAACAAACGCAGTTTCACATTACCTCTGGGATTTCTATTTCTCCATTATCTATTTGTTTTATTAAATCCTGTGGATGGCAATTGTCAATCGTACATCCAACTGACTGACTTGTTCCAAGGATTTCTTTCACTGTACCAGATAACTTCTTTGCCATAGACCTAGCTCGCATGGTCCTTGCAATAGTAAGAATATCGTCGAAAGTAATATTACCATTATGTTTCACTGGAAAAGAACAAAGCTTTAATTCAAAGATACCAAGCTCATCCCAAATTTTCATAGTCAACTCAGCGAGTCATGAAATATACAAGAAAGAAAACTATAACCAAAAATAACACATGATGACAGAAAGCCATTATGTAATCAATATATTTGAAAATGCAAGTTCCTTGATTTTATGAAGTTATTTGTACACCCAAACAGGTTTCTACATAATCAAACTTGAGATATCTTAAATAATTATGAATAAACAATGATAAAACCATTAGTTCAAATTTATTTCATGATTTCCAAGCCTTAAGCATACAATGATTTACTGTCTTTCATACGAAAAAGAAATATACATAGCAAAATATACTCTTCTTTACATATGAAATTATTACTTTTGCTACCTTTACTACTCTAACCACAAAAGGAACATGTGGTACAGTGAAAAAGGGTAGCTTAATATTTATTCTACAAGCAGCCAAACTGGATTTTCTTTTTGCTTTTAATGTTGAATTCCAAAGCCATTGACTAATTTTTTTATGGGTTTGTGCATGTAAACTCTTTCTTACAATCACAAGGGTAAAATATTGTTCAGATAACACTCAAAAATTAACATTTCATCCATATTAAAAGCTAATTTTTCATAACTGAAAGCTATTACATCTAACTACTTAGCCACTAAATCCAATTTAAAAAGCATTCTAATCAATTATATTTTAAATCTGGATTAATAAGCTGGAAGGCAAATGCAGATTCCTTCTTTTGTGAGATACAAGGAAAAGAGTACTTCTTACTCTAATTTCATTACGGCTAGAACTATGAAGATGAAAGTTTTATAACAATATATCACATGCATAGGGTAAAACACCAAGTTGGAGATTATGCGAAAATCATATTTCGACTCTTAACTTCTAAGCAATTGTAGCTACAAAAAAATTTTTAGTATAAAATTTTTTTACTATGAACAGGAAATAATTCGGTTAATTTGAATTTTCTTTCCATCCTCAATCATAAGTGAATTATGGGGAAATGAAAATTTAGACGCCAAACAGCCACTCCCCTCGAGTTGGACAGCCCATCTACGAACTTGACTGCGATTTACACCTACAGCATATCACTCGCCGGTTAAAATTTACAAGTTAAACTTTTGAATAAGGACTGGGTTTGGGTTCTAGGAGGTAAAAATCAGCAGAATTTTTCCAGGAGTCATGTCATGAAAACCAACACAATATATATAAACATTTCTCTTGTGGTGACACCCAAAAAACAAGTTATTTAGCTATAGGATTTGGCAACATCTACAGCATGATCTCGCTTTTCAAACATAAATAAAACAAACTTTTAGTACAGCCTTCTTTTCAATGAATTAATAACGAATCTCAACTCTGCTGTTAAATTTGATTGAAGCAGTGAAAGAAGACAAATTCAACGTGCTAGCTAGACATAAAAATACAATGCAATTACCAAAAAGGTATTTTTTAGGCAGTTATTCACCAAATGTGACAATCCTCAAACTTTCTTCCTTTTGCGAGCTTTTCAACAGTTGCAAAACAAAACCACACTTTGTACACTCTTACCAATTTGTTCTTGGGGGTCTTGTCTCTTTGAACTCTCATTTACCAGTTTCCTTTTTTTGCAATTTCATAATTTTAATATTAGTTTCATTTGAATGTTCAATTTGTCTTCAAAATGCTTACAAAATCAAGAAAAGGACAACAAATTTACTCTGCTTCTATTTAAGTTAAAGCATCAGAAGCAAATCTATCGCTCCTGTTCCGAGCAATCTTGCTCGGATGCAGTGTCATCATTGCAGCAGAGCAGGGATTAAGAGTTCCTATAAAAGAATCTATTTAAAAATTGGCAATTATTGCAACTTGGACTAAAATGTCCTTTCTACTGCACTTGTTGCTGAAGCCTGCCTTTGAAAATTCACAAATCACAGAGATGATATTTATTAACTGTTTACAGGGAGAATAAAAATTTCCAGACTTACAATAAACCAATAATCACACTATTTGAAAACAATATCTAGAAGCTACTATACAAAGAACATCAGATTTTAAAAATTACAAGCATTTGAATTCTTAAAAAGTCGGATCATATATGATCTTGTTTTTAGCATAGAAATGAGTCATTATGTTACATGGAATAGTTACAGTCAATAGCAGTTATATTTATACAATGTTTAAGGGAATACAATCATCTCACCATGTTTCACCTTCTTCCTGTCCCTTGGTGGTTCTTTTAGTGCTTTGATTATCAAGGAAGCAGCACTGGGAACAACCTCAATCTGTGCATTTCTGTTCTGAATGACAAGTTTCACTGTAATTTTTAAACCTTTCCAATCGGCAGTAGCCTTAGCAATATCATCTCCTACTTTTTTAGGGGACTGAAATAAAAAGAATCTATGTAATTTCATAACCAAAATATAAAAAACTTGCAAATGAAATTAAAAATGTATCTAAGTTGTTTCACAATATGCAAAACACTATTTCAATAAAGGATCCCTGCAATTTTCAATTACAGGAATAAGCAGGATTACAAATAAAATACTAAAATTTTTTTAAAAAAGAAAATTGAACCACTTTATTCCATTCAACAAATTTTCAAGACACTGAAACAGGTGCATACTTTTATAAGGACAAAAAGAGGCGATTTCATACAAGAGGGAAAACAGGTGCAGCCTTCATTTGTGTTATTATGGTTCTTAAAGAAACCTATAGATAAAACATGAATCCCATAGGATTCTATTTTAGTGTTTTTAACTCTTTACTATGTATGAATTATATGTTCTGTACTCCCCCACCCTTCAGCACATACACTCCCAAGTCTGAAGTCAAAGGTTAACTGCCAACTCGTCAGTGCACAGTATTATGGAAATCTACATTAATTACATACGTTATTAACACTTTACACATAAAATAAGGGTAAAGCTGCAGTTTATGGTACAGTCTTATTTGCATCCATTTTTTCTTGGCACAACACCACATGGCATCACCAACTTTGCTTGTCATGCCTGTGGCATTTAAAGTGGGCAATGGGCAAATTTTTAATGGCGACTTTTTACGTTTGACGCCAGTCACGGGTGTATGTTTGGCTAGGCAACAAAAAAGCTGCCAATAATACAAAATATCGCCAATTGGGACCTATATCAAAACTTATCCAAACATAGTAGCTTCGCTTGCTCATTGCAAATGCAAAGCATCAAAACGATTAATTTCTCTATTTCAAGCCACCCATCTCTTCACAATGCCACTCAGGAGTTGCACCAATAAAAAATGGTGGCAAACAAGACCGCACCGTAAACTAGATTAACCTAAATCAGCATATTAACACCATAAATATCACTTAACAGTTTTTTCAGAAACAAGGGTAGGTGAAATAAATAGTCCAAAACCTTCTGGTGCACATATATATGCATGATGTGTAATCTGACCACATTGGGTCTTAAAAAGATGTAATATGTTATAATAATCTAACGAAATCCTTCATACATTAAAAGTTTAATTACTTACAAGACCCAATGGACCAACTTTTGGAGCAAGTGATGATGTAGCACCAACTTCTCCACCAACCACTCTCAGGTATACTATGGAAAAGAAACAAATTATACACCTTCAATAAAAATGCTCTAACTCAATACTCTTATATTCTAAGCAGCATAACCGAAGCATCTAAAATTCTAGCACAACCATTATTGAGAATTCTACACAAACTGAGAGCAGAAACCAAACTAGAAATCATTTAACCATGCACATTTTATTAAACAGGGTAAAATCAACATATTTAAAGTCATTCATCTAAAATATTCAATAAGCAAATCACTTTAGAACAGCAACTTTTATTTTATCGGCAGTTACTTCCGAAGCAGGAAATTGAACAAGAGAACTGTTCCGGTACACTGAGAGGAATACATACCAGATTAATTAATACACCTGGAATCTCAATAAAACACACACGAATATCCACATGTTTTATTTGTAAATAGAATAAAATTCACATAAGAAACACTTACAAGTATCAAATGATTTCATACCTTTCAATGAATTTTAAGAGTCAACTGTCACTAAAAGGTTGCGATATACAATTAATTAACTAGAATACGATAAATTTAAAATACAACAAAAACCTATATTAGTGCTGACGAGATTTTCTCAACTAAAACGGATGGCGACTTAGAATATGGTTACAGAAGAGGCTTAATTTTTAAAAATGTCACACGTGTTACGCTGAATAAAACCTCTTGTATTTATTAACATATTTATTCCATCATAAGTAGAAGTTATAATAATACTGGGAATTATTTTTTTATTTTCAGGCAAAAAAACTTCAAACATAAGAAAATAATAAACATCGACATTAAAACACATTAGGCATTCTATTCCAAACTAACAAGCATATTTTTTTTAGACTTACCTGTTTTAATTTCATTGGGATCAAACTTTGGAGGCATGATGTTTTTGTGTGCTCAAGTATTTTACACAAAAAGAATAATGGAATTTAGGATGTATTAAGATTGACCACAGGGTCTACCGCTTTAATTTGTGACTCGATATTCCTATTGACATAGAGTGCAATAATAACTAATAAGCAACCTGGAAGTCAGTTCAGTTCAGTTCAACGTAGCTTTTGATATTGTAAACAATGAAGACATTACTTGACTTTCTCCTCATAGTTTTATGGATTTACAAATAACTCAACGCATTTGGAGATCAACTGTACAAATTTTCTGATAAATTTTTGAAGAATTAATTTTTTTTCTTAGATTTTATTTTCTAAATAGTGGGGTCTATTCTGGTACCCCCGGTTGGGTTGGGAGACGTCACTTTTTCCGCACGTTAACAACGGGAAAAATGACGTCTACCAACCCAACCGGGAGTACCAGAATAGACCCGTATATCTTGAAATTCCGAGTGAGTTGTGCTATGAAAGTATTGATTCGGGATCGTTATGAAATAAATTTTTCAATCTTGAAATGCAGATATATGCATTCTTTTAACCAACATGAAATAAATCATAGTTTTATGTGGCTAAAATTATTTCGCTCTAGCTCTCTTAAAAAAAAAGGAGAGGTGGTTAAAAATCAATAATTTGCATTCAAGCGGTGGCATGAGTTTATTATATATTTAATTTTCTTATTCTTTTCAAAATAAAATATCGTAATTCTGTACTTTATTGTGCTGTGTGCCTTTTTCAGAACTAAAATTTCGAAAAGATATTTATTCAAGTATAGTTTGGGCCGGAATTCTTCAAAATGCTTGATATAAGACCCAATAATACTATTTATATAAACAATTTAAATGAAAAAATCAAAAAGGAAGGTAAGTGTAGAATTTCTTTTTCGTAAATATCAGATTGATTTTGGTTTACTGCTGTTCAAAGAAATGTTTTGTCTGTTCATGAATGCATGTTTTAAATGGCAGTTCGATTATTTAGTTGTATAGGATTATACAGGGGATTTTCTGTACTTCTGCTCGTGCTCCTGTTGGTTTTAAACCGGCAACATTTATTTGCTTTTTTTATAAGTAAAAGGTATCTGTTTCATAGTGCAGAAATTTTAGTTTTATAATCAGAATTGGCATGCTTTCATTTGAAATGTTTTGTAGTGACAGTTCTTTTAATACTTAAAGTTTTAATAAATATTGTGTAGAGTTGCAATATGATAAACTGTTATTTTTTCCCATTAGTTCCATCTCTCCATTCACAACCACATAATTACTATCGATTCCCGAACTCTTATATTGGTTTGTGACTGGGGACGGCTCGTGCATAGTAGTAGTAGTGTTGCAGCACCCCCATCTCTTTCCTTAATTCAACTTTTATAACTTCCAACTCTTTCTTTAATAAATTTATTTTATTTCACATATAAATAATAGGGATGAGATTCTTCCAACTTTTTCGATTTTTCAAAAAATTGCCGACTTTTTTTAATTTTTCAAAAAAGTTTCTGGTTTTTTAAGAAAAAGCTGCTTATCAACTTTTGGTCGGATTGACGGTTTTCAAGAGCCTTCATCAGAATTGCTCCGCTTTTTCATGCATTCCCGTGACTTTTGAATGTCCGTACCTCGTCCCCGAATGACGATTTTATGGGTTCTAGTGCCCCACCCTTGTCGAATCCGCTGTGATTGGTTAAAATTCAAAATCCATGTTGGACAATATGAGGTCTTCATCAAAAGCATATGAAAAAGAAAAATCTGAGAAGAAGGTGGCAGTAACAAAATTAAAGATTTAAAGGAAAAGATTCTATCTAAAGAAAAAAAAATTGTTCTAATGCTGCCAAACAGCAGAGAATGACAGACCAAAAAGTTAATCGAATAAAACTTTATCAAAATAAGGGGGAAATATATCTGATGATCTGAGCTCCAAAAACTCAAATCAAATAGTTACTAATGAACAAGAGAGACCAATATCCAAAAAAAGAAAAACAACTTTCTTATAATATGAAAGATATGTTCGAGAGAGCTGTATTAAAAAAAATGGCAACTAATATAAACATGAAAGTGTATTAACTATATAGTTAATACACTTTCGTGTTTCTTTTGTTGTTTGTATTGTTTATTTTCTATTTAATCTAGAAAAGTGTACTCTATTCCAAATTTTAATTCAATACTTGTTTATCCAGAGTATTATATCTGATTTCTATTTTAAATTGAATACACACTGATTAATTTCAAGAAACATGTTTTACTGATGTGTGCTTTATAATGGTACCATAATTTCTACTAATGCTGTGCAAGTAAATAATTTTTCTAATTCTTACTATTTTTTTTCATTAAGGCAAAATCATATATAAATACCAGTATCGTATTTAATACCAGTGGCAATTACAATATTTGTTGTACTTGAAATTCATAAGTATTATTGCTCAAATGTCGTTCGCACATTTTTTCAGACTTTTTGCTTTTTTTGGCTATCTCATCCCTGAAATACTTAAATCTATTGACAAATTAACAAAATTTTACATTAACCGATTTCAATCTTCTGTTGAAATGCGAGGAAAACCTGAGGCAGAAAACTAAGTTCCCTATCTTATTTTTTCACTACCAGAAGGTTATGCATAAAGGAGAAAGTAACTTCTCAAACGTGGAATGCTTCCAGCTCCTAATGGGGAACTTCAGCATTTTTTAAAAACACATGAAAGCCATCCATATTTGTAGAAAAAATCATTCTAATTTCAAATATGCAAGTGAAATTTTACAGAAAAATTTATTTATTTAAATATTGAGAGCGAAAGATGCACTGAAATAACAGGAATCATGATACAATCCGAAACGCACTCTCATTGGCTGAGTAGATTCTGACGTCGAGGGTGCCTTCCTTCGCATACTTCTCTTTCGCTAGTTCTGTATTCTGCTTTGAATCAAGGCGTTTGCACCAGCTAACATTTTAAAAGTGAAGTTTTTAGCTTTTCTACTATACAGCGTTCAATTTCACAATGGATATTGGTTTTGTACAAGCTAAATCGGATAATTTGAGACTCTTCCGCAAATTGTATCGTCAGCCCTTTATTTGAAAATGCCTTGAAAGAATGTGTATCTCTCTGAATGCAACAGATTTTCCAACAATCAGCACTCAAATGTGACATACTATTCTGTAGTATTTTTATGGATCTCTTTGAAAGCTTCGGAACAAAGCAAGCTACTCGCTTTCTATCAGTAAAATTCTGATCGCTTTCTTATTTTATTACAAGGGAAGGAACACAAATGTTTTGTCAGTACATGTGTCTGTAATTATTCAGTTCCGACAAAGAAACTGAACACAAAACGCCGGCTCGTAAATTATCTCGTAAGAAAAGTTGTCTTGACCTTCCCTTCAGTTACCGGAACAGGGCTCTATACTATACAGAAAAGGATTCGCTTTAGGAAAAATGGATAGGTTTTCGAAACCATCAAGCAACAATAAATTGCAGAGGGGCCCTCGGGCATTCCGAGAAGACGCTGCGATTTCTGTTGCACAAGCAAGAACGGAAAGATAAGAACCTGATTTTGCATGATGTATTAAATTTCGGATGCCTACAGAAAAAAAAAAGACAGGAATTTATCTATTTCAGAAGTTCTGTTCAAAATAATTTCAGGTACGGCATTTTTTTAAAAACACACCTGTGCCTTTTAAAAATTAATTTTATTTTACATAGTTTTATTTTAGTACACTTTATTTTACTATATAAATTATTTCCTTTGTACTATTATTAATTTTAAAATACTAGTTTATACTAATTAATATTAAATCTGGTAAAAAATAACTTATATAAAGAAATACACTAAAAAATTAAAAATGATAAAACTGTAACCACTTTCGTAAATTGCAAAAGAAAAGATACGAACAAAGTATCTGTAAGTAGTAAGCCTTCTTTACTGCAAAGTAAGTTTTTTTCATTATGTTAGTTAATTTTTGAATTATATAAAAAAACTATATAATTTTATAATAATATTCAAACCAGACCAAATGCGACTGATCTAGGAATTTAAGTGCTGCCATCAACAAACTCGAGATGCACGATGAGATAAATTTATCCCACCTTTTCTCGACTATAATAATTGATGAGCAAACTAACTTTTGAAGACTAATTTTGATTTTAATGCATTCATTGAATATAAAGAATTTATTTTGAATCTAAAGTTAATTCTGCGATTTATTTTGTTGAACTACAAATGAAAACGAATTTTATTCTAAAAAAAGTCGTGAATTTAAACTAATTTTTAAGATATTCTTGTTAATTTTCAATAGTACTGGTAATTTTTTAAAAAATATAAGAAACATTCGAATATCCATTGAAAAAATTTATGCAATAAATTAACATGAGCAAGTTTTTTTTAAAAAAAGATTCTTAAAGAAGATGGGATCTTCTTTATTTTTACCCTTTGAGGGGCAATGGGATCTTCTTTATTTTTACCCTTTGAGGGGCAATGGCCTCTCAAAGGGTAAAAAAATAAATTCCATGTAATCAGAGGGGAAAACTAATTAACTTTAACTATTTGCTTTAAAATATCTTAATTTTTTTGCTGCTAACCTCACCTTATACTTCTTTTAAAAACAGAAAAGATATCGAA
Source organism: Araneus ventricosus (assembly GCA_013235015.1). Lineage (NCBI taxonomy): Eukaryota > Metazoa > Arthropoda > Arachnida > Araneae > Araneidae > Araneus > Araneus ventricosus. The sequence goes on along the minus strand of BGPR01022882.1, from coordinate 11,441 downwards.
TTCTGAATTTACTGTGCTTCATGATATACAATTTTAATAGGTATAATATAGATTAATAACTCACATCAAAATGACAGACCACACATGACGAACGCTGCTTGCTGATAATTCCGGATTTAACTTCGGATCTCTCTTCATCGCTTTACGCCACTTTTTGCGAATAACATAATTTTTTGGCACATTGATAAATAACTATAAAAAACCCGTTTCCCGCCAAAATGGATCATTTTTCCCGCGTTTTCTGAGAGGCGAACTTTGATTGCAAATTTTAAAAAAAACAAAACTGTCTAGAATTTTTTTAAAATGTTATTGTTCGTTTCGAAGCATTTTAAATCGATTTAAAAAATAAAAAAAAAATGCTGAAGTTCCCCATTCCGCCTGCACAGGTTTCTCTTACAATGTTTTTAATCTGAAAGGGAATGTCCCGTGATATTAGAAACAAACTTTTCAACGTTTCTTCACCTCGGAATTTTTTTTCGCAAGCCAGAACTTTGAAAATAAATTGGAATGAAGGATAATTAACAATAAATAATTTATTTTATAAAAGTTTTTTTATAGTAATTAAATTTGAATTTTATTTCTTGCAATCCAAAGGATTTTTTAATAATTTTCAGTTATAAGTGCTGATGAAATACATATGAGAAATTTTCCAAGATACAGATGTTTTCAAAATTTTCGTGACCCTCAATATCCTATTTGGGATCATAATTCATAGTTTAAGAAGCCTCGATTTTGAATAAAATGCAGTTCTCTTCAAGGAACAGGATTTCTTATGAATATTGATAAGTTTATTCCATTTTAAATAATCTATTACATCTATCTAAAATAGATGAATAGAATAATCTTTTTTTTTTTTCATCTTGGGAATTTCTGTTACTGCATCAGAACTTGAACTGCCTTTCAACATTAAAAAAAAGGAATAAAATATTTCCTGACATGTATGCAATATTAATTGGAATAGGCAAACATTTTTTTCTCTTTTCGCTAGAAACAAAAAAAAAGAATGGAGTTTATATTTTTAAGAGTAATCTTTAATGATGCTAATAAATAGTATTTGCTTATGGTTATTTTTATATTAGTTATGCCATAAATTTTTTTTATTGTTAATTAATAAGAAAATTATTTTATTTCTGTACTTTACTGTCATTTCAATGTTCAACGTAGCTGTTAATTTTTAGAAATGTAATAAGCAATATAGGAAATGAAACTGAAAACAAATTTCGAGTTTAATTTTTTAATATACCATATATTTCTGAATATAAGCCGACACCCCCCTACTTTAGCTTTGGGTATTTGGCCCAAATTCAAAACCCGTATGCAAGCCGAAGTGGGGGAAGAAAAAAATCCCACAGCATTCAAACATTTCGCCATGAAGGCGAAAATGTTGCCAAGCAACTGGGCCAACGATGCTAGCCAAGCATCGCAAGAGATGATAGTTTTAACTCTGGCAACCCTATATGAAGCAAGCACATTTTTCTCTGTGAGTTTCCCCTAGTGTCATTCTGTGCTTGTGTGTCAACATATGATAGTTCAGTTTTCTGTACCATTTTATTTATCTGGAAGATGAATGGACAGAGGAAATAGTATATGGCAAGTTTTAAGCTGCAAGTGATCGCGTTCGCTGAAAATTCTAATAATAGTATGGTTGCTCGGCATTTCAACATGAACAAAAAGCAAGTTCGAGAGTTAGCGGATATACCGAAATTAAAAAAAGCATGACATGGTCATCGACCTATGTTTTCTGCCATGGAGGAGAAACTCGCCACATGGATTTCTTTTTGTATAATTTTTCTAAGATTTCATTAAAACATTTTATTTGCTAATTATTATGTATTCCATCATTATTTTTGGGTGCCATGTAGTTTTGGTACTTTACATTGCACCAGAGTAATGGAAAAATGCTTACTTTTTTTTGTTAGATAAGCAGATCCATATATAAGCCGACCCCCCCTACTTTAGCTTTGGAAATTTGTCAAAAATTCTCGGCTTGTATATGGTATTTACGTAATTTTGAAGAAAAAATGTTTTAAGTTTATTTATTAAGTATAAAACTACCAAAAGTTAATGAGAAAAGACAGGAAATGTAAGTGGTACAAATATGCATTACTGCTCAGTGAAGGATTACAAGTTACAGCACCCCCCAAAATTATATAACATGAGCTGCCACTGTTTGTGACCTACTTACTGACTTGCCCTTGAAATTATTGTGTAGACTTGCATAATATGTATAATGCAATTACTATTCTATCGAATATTTTAATAAAACATACAGACCACTCCTAAATGTTTGTTATTGTATCAAGTCACCACAAGCTTGACACAAATTAGTGCCTAACATATAATTTTGCTGTGCTATATTCAAAGGTTTCGTGTTTGACCTTTTTTTTTATGTTGCTGTTGGTACACACGTGAAGAAATGCTTACTAGTTAATCTCAAACCCTTTCTGTACAAAGAATTTCTGTATCTTTATCATTTCTAATGTTTTTGTTGTTGTTTGATTACAGAATTGAGAAGATCACTTTATAGTATAATGTCCCAGTTTGGGGAGATTTTAGATGTTGTAGCACTGAAAACTATGAAAATGAGAGGTCAAGCATTTATTGTTTTTCAAGATATTAACAGTGCTACAAATGCTTTGAGATGCATGCAAGGTTTTCCATTTTATGACAAACCATTGGTGAGTATATACAATAATCTGTATAAATATAAATGATATAGGGTTTAAGAAATTGATGAATAATGGTAACTGATCTTTTGTTCCCTTCATTTTTTTTTTATTCGGAAAGGAAATTGGAAATTCCTTGGAAATTTTTCTGCAATTTTGTTTTCACCAATTAAGTGGGTACTCCTTTTTACCTATCGGAAGTTCTTTATCAAAATAGGAATTTACTTCTAGAAATTTTAATTTATCCATTCAGTTTTCTTCTGTGTTTTAATTGTCGTGTTCTGCAATGATGACTCTTTATTTCTTGGAATTAATCCCAAAATGAAGAGTTTCTTATTATTGGAATTAAAGTATTTAAAATATTACAAATATGCATGAAGGTATTAACATTTTTATAAATATACAAATAATAAAAAAATCAATTTTATTTAATCTTAAATTTTTTTCATTTAAAATTTGAAAAATTTACAACCAAAAGTGAAAGGTTTTTAAAAAAGTGGTATTCAGACACCGAATATTTGGTGTTCGACCTGAAATTTGGCCAAATTGCTGTTCGTTACATCCCTATTAGCGTGTTGATAAAAATGACTAATTTTGATTCGGTAATATTTATTCCTAAAATCTTTGTAAAGCTGCAGTCGGAAAACCTGGAGTTTACAGTACCTCTCTTTTTCTCGCCAATTTTTCTTGGCGCAATTTCATGTGCTTTCGCCAAATACTGTTTTTGATGAGATTTCTATCTCTTTGAAAAATATTACGTAAAACTTTGGCTGAATTTTACTTCAAAGAAATTCTATAATCACACAGTGGCATTTAAATAACATCTAATCGCATACTAATATGAATTTTAGTGCAACAACTTTTAGTTGATTAATATCAGAATCAACAATATTTACAGCTAACGGCATTTATTACTTTAAGTGCAACAAAAAAATATAAAAGCACAAAGCTACTATTACAACTTTAAAAATAAAAAAAAAATTAAAAAAAATTTACATGCTCATTTGAGCGACAGTAGCCAGTGAGCGAAAGCAAAGAGAGGATAAAAAAAAACAAATGCTTGCAACCGCTTTTATACAATCTTCTGGCGATCACATGGAAAAGATTTGCATACAATGTGGCAGTTACGACTCGGAATCGTAAATATCGGAATCTCATGCTAATTAGATGATTGTATCTAAAAGTAATTTAATCTTGCACAATACTAATACAGCACGAGATCATGAACTTTAATTTATTATTTATAATACTGATATGTTTATAGACTAAGAAAAAAAGTGTTTAATGATTAATAAAACGATTTCTCGGGAATGAACAGAAGCGAACTACGCTTTTGTTTATGTAGGCGTTTATCACGTACATTTGAAAACTTTAGGTCAGGAAAAACCGAGAAAAGGGTAAATACAATATATTATGTTTAATTTATCTTTTTCTTAACAGTTTTGGATGTGCACTGAGCTTTTTATTTCTCTCTTGAGCATGCATCACCTGAAAACGAGAGATTGAACATGCAATGCGTGCAGCGTTTCAAGTGTGTACCTGGCAAATTTTTTTAACTTGAAGAAGCGGTTTTGCTTTCTGCAAAGTGGGAAACTAGTAGCTTCACTTTTTTATTGAGAAACATAAAACACAGAATAACATGTCCAGTACTCACGAAGTTTCATGCAAACATTTTTGAAGTGATGAAATCGGTCAAAAATAAATTTGTAGATTTTTAATCAAATTCGAATAAATTGACCAATCACATTGTAGAAATGAACGGAATAAACCAATCAAAACAAATCTCATTATCGCGCCATGCACACAAAACTGATGGGAAGATCAATTTCAGCGCATGTAACTCGATAAAAACATCATTGCGCAACCAAAACAAATGTTCTCTCATTTCCGTTCTTGGCGGCAAAGAGTTGGCGATCCTAAGAGGAATGAAGTAAGTTGGTACCGTAAACTCCAGATTAACCCTGCTGTCTGTTTTTTTTAATTCTTTGTTTTTCCTGTTATGATGTTATATTTATAAACATTTTGCATAAGTTTTTAGTTTAATTATTTGGGAATATTGACCTTAAAGAATAAATTTCTTATAATGCAATATTTGCATTAAAAGTGAAAATATTACTGCTCTCTTGGAACTATTATGAATTATCATAAATATATGTTTGATTGGTAAAGGAATTCAATTTTTGACTGATTTTCAATATTTTAACTTTTAGAGGATCCAATATGCAAAAACAGAGTCCCATGCTATCGCAAAACAGAAAGGTACTTATGTTGACCGTACTGTGCAAGGAAAACAAACTGCTGATCCTGCGGAATTGAAGAAAACCAAAAAGAAATCTTCAAAGGACAAGACTAATCAGTCTTCCATACAAGGCAATCTATTATCAGGAATAGCATCTGGATCTATGCTTCAGAATTTAGTATCCAATGCTCTTTCATCACCTGCGTCATATACATCAGGTAAGAATTGTCTCCATTAACAAAACTGAAATTGTTTGATTTCGTCATATAATCAGATGGCAATTAGGTAGATATGTAGGAAATCTGGAATATAAATTTGTATGATACAGTCACCAGTTTCTTTTGATGGTGTTTTTCCCCTATATGCTGTTTAGAATTTTATTTTATATTTTAAGTCGAATTCTTATTTATTTTTTATTTATCATTGAAAAGCAGACATGTGAAAATATTTATATAATACAATTCAGATAGGTTATATAAAAATATTTTTGCATGATTTTCCTGAACTGGTTATTTTAGAAAATTTTACGAGTCTCTTTCCTGACAATTAAAAATAAATTGAATATAATACAAATGTTTAGTATAATTTTTAAATCTCTCAATGTTTACATTTTGAACTTACAAAAGGGACTGTACCATTTCATTTTATTTTTAAAGCTGTGTAATTTTCTTCACTTAAATATTTGATTTTTTGTGCTGATTTCACTATATCTCAAGTTATTTGATGATGCAGAGTTTTCTGAAGTTTTTGAAAGGAAGAAGGTGGATTGTCCTTATTTTAAATGCATTGTTAGATGCAAACTTTGTTGTACTAACATTTTATGCAACCCTGAGTATGATTAATGATAAAGTGATTGCTTGGGTGATTTGGCTGTTACTGAAGTAACAGTTTTGAACATTTAATCAAAATCTTTTAATTATCCAATTTTTAAAATATTTTAATGATATATTTTTAATAACCTGCAATAAATTCGGCCGTATGTTTTGTTTTTCTCCAAGCTTCTTTCTTTTTGTGTTAATCTGTATTTGTGAAAGTTACGTATACTTTAAAGTATACTGTCTTACTTACCTCATACTTACTAATACTGCCTCATACATGCCAACTGCTACGGATTCTCTGTAGTTACTATGGATTTTATCGAAAATTTCCGCAAACTACGGATAAGATTAAATTTCTATGGAAACTGGTTTTTCCCCCTTTGCACGCAGATGTTTTATTAATCAAGTGCAATTTTTATATTTTCCGGAATAACATTTACTATTTTTCCCCTCCCAGTCTCATGTTTAAATTTTTTATTCTTAGGGCATTAACTTTTTAAAATTTTTTAGATGTTAAATCATGATGGTGTTAGAAATCATTTTTAGCAAATTTATTAATTATACAGCTTTACTATAATATAAGATATTTTGGAAAAGGTAAATAAATTTCAGAAGATATTTAATCAAACTTTTATTAATAGTAAGTTTTAAACAGTGTTTTGCATAATGCATGCTTTTCACGTATTCAGGTTTCTTGAATTATAATGTAGTAATTTCTCAGATTTTTAGGTAGATTCCTTATAAGAACTCTACCTATTGCAATGGTTCTTGTGACATGACTTCCAGAAAATTTCTGTAGATCTTCACTTATCATGACCCCTAGAACCCCAAACCACCCTTCGTTCAAAAGTTTTTATATATATTAATTTATATATGTATAACGCTTTGTTCATGTTATCTTGTGAACATGATAACTGGAATAATTTTGATTTGATTTTAACTGGCAAAAGATATGTTGTAAGGATAGTAAAAATCTCAGCCTAGTTCCCAATAAACTTCCAATAAATCCTTTAAAATTGAAGATAGAGAATTCAAATTAGGCGAATTATCGCCTTATTATAGCGAACAATTTTTGTATTTAAAGTTTTTTTTATGGCTGCAATTGCTTAGAAGTTATGAACTGAAAAGTGATCCCCCTCCCAACTTAAAGTACCTTTCAACCTTTGCATGTCACCCCTTGTTGGAAAGCTCTCGTCATTTGCAATTTCTTCCACACTCTTTCATTCTTGCATCTCTAATCCTTTTGAAAATAGAGGATGGAATTTTCTTTTCCTTATATCTCCGGACTAAAGGAATCTACCTTTGCCTTCCAGCTTGCCGACAGGGATGGGGTTTTTTTCCCCCACATTTCATGTTTTTGAAAAATGTTATATAATTATTTCTAATCCTAATTATAATAATGATATATATTTCTTGTATTATTTGTTCAGATAAGATATTTTTCTTTGAAATAGAAGTTTATGATCACTTAAAATATGATGAAATATAGAAATGATCAAAAATTCAAAATTTTGACACAAATCTGTTTCCGTATCTGTGTGTGCTCTCTCGCGTGTCTGCCACCCTCATAGACCTTCTGCTATGGACGGCCAACATTGGATACCTTAGTTTATAAAAGTATTTGCTTTATTTCTTCTGAAATATCAACTGTAGTGTAAAAGAAGCAAGCATGGAATCTTGACTAAACCATGCAAAATAACAAGTAGGATGAAAGATTTGAGAATAAGTATATAACCACTATTTTTTTTTTCCCCTGTAGCCTTCATCATTGATAAAAAAATATCTATACTTAATGCCCAAATTACAATTCCACGTTGGATTACCTTATTTCATTTTACCTTCAGAAAGTCAATTATATAAAAGTTGTAGGTAGGGCAGGTCCTGTTAGTTAATAGCCTATGTTTTGCAGTTTACTATATCGGTTATTTCTGTTATTTACCTTCATTTTGTTATGTTTTTACTATCTAGATGAGGTTTTGAAGTTTAAAATTTCAAACGAGTGCATTCAGTTAATGGTTGAGAACACTCTACTTAGAAATGATAAAATAATTTTTTTAATACAACCTCTGCATGTTCATGGCAAAACTTTAATAAAATTGCTTACTGTGGAGACATTATTTCAGTGAATATTGTAGATTTTATTTATACTTTTATATAATTACCTGTTATGAAATTGAGAGAGAGTTTTACTGTTTATAAATGTTGATTGATTTATGCTGCCTTTGTTTTTCGTAGCATCCCAATCCAGTGCACGACAAGTGGACCAACCACCAAACCAAATTCTTTTCCTTACTAATTTACCTGCGGAAACAAATGAAATGATGTTGTCTATGTTGTTCAACCAGTAAGTATCACTTCGATGCATTTATCGAATTAGGTAAAAGTGTGAATGTCTCCTTCTGTGAAAATTTAAAAAAACACTTTTTTTTTTCACTTTGCAGTTACAAACGAACATTTTAAAGTCAGTAAAATGAATTTATTTTAATTAATTTATTATATAAATTCAAAAAGAGAGATAACCAGACTGGTTGCTAGTAAAAATCATTCCTTCTGCTAATACAAATTCTCACACTCTGTGTAATATACAATGCCATTCTATATTTTTATAGAACATTTGCTTTCTGCCATCTTCGTTTGCTTATCATCAAGCCAATACTGCAAATCTTTTCAATTGCATGTAGCTTTGTCTGCAGTAAAAATTAGACTATCTTCAAATGCAGTGATTGCATGATTATTCGTAATCTGTAATGTTGAATATTTTTAATAGTTTCCGCTTCTTTCTAAATGTAAATTTCTTATGGTAAATATATGTTCCACCTTATAATATAATATAATTGTACTTTATTACATTTTTCTCCCCTGCTGGTTACTGAGAAGTTTCTAAGGCATGTTTTCTTGATATGATTTGGAACTTTTTTTAATATTAAAATTTAAAAATCCTTTAAAATGATTTGCATTTTCTTCTAGATTGGCAAGTATTATAATTTATTTAATATTATCCTCTTATGTAGAAAAAGTTTCAGTACAAAAACTACAGCCAAAACTTCACTTAAATATTATAAATGAACAAAGTTAGTGAAAATGTGATTTTTTAATATAATTTTTTAAAAATTTTATTTTGAGAACATATGCAAAATATCAAAAGCATTATTTCCAGTACTTTGATCCTCTTTTTTTTCTCTTTCCTGGTGTAATCAAATACGATGTAAATAGTTGTGCTAAAAGATTTATCAATTACTGACTAATAATTATGTAAATATTTAAGTTTTAAACTGATAAAACAATATCCTATCGTATATTAATGATTTGTATCTGAGTAGTACTTTATTGGGAAGTTAGTGAAACTAAAATAGTCTAGTGTTATATGAGGATAGAACTTTCAGTTTTATGGTATAGTGCACTTAACATGTAGTTTCTTGTATTTACTTATTTTTATCACAGAATTGGTTGAAATTCTCCATATGAACAAGCTGTAAAATTTCACCTTCCATAGTCATTGCCAAAAGCAGCTAGCCTATATTTTGTTGCATGTTTCTTTGACATTTCGGGAGAAAATATACAGATTGTAAAAATTTTGATTACATATGGGAAAAAAAATTTCAATTTCAAAATTCATTGTTCAGAACTTAATATTGCCGCATCAAAATAAGTGACTGCTTGAGAGCTGCCAATTAATTATTGGCTTCTTTTTTGCTGTTTATATTTAGGATTTTGCTCCTTTTTTTTTATGTGTGTTTTTTTTCTTTTATTGTCATTTTTGTTCAAGAATTCTTTTAACAGTAAAATTTTTTCAACTAGCCACCTTTGGTGTCTTGTTCCCCCCCTCCCCCCAGAATATTAGCTTTCCTGTTTTTGAAACTATTATGATGGAATACATAACTACATAAAAATTCCCCTTTATTACTGGATAAGATTGAAAAATATCAATTTAATAAAAATTGCAATTTATGCAAAACTTACTTACCTACTTCTAGGCATGACTTCAGAATAAAAGATTTTAATATTATATGTTTTGAGTTAAATTTCTATGCATGGCCAAATTTAACAGCAAAAAAATCAACAGTTTAGAAAAGTTATAAAATACCAATGAAATCATGTAATTTATATGAAAGAGTAATATGATGCTTGTACAATATCTAATTGGTATATCATTGAAAAGATAAATTGATCATTCATGTATCATTGAAAAGATAAATTTTGAAATTTATAATGGTATAAAAAAAAACATTTTTGCACAATATTTTTGGAAGTTATCTTGGGAAAATGCCAAACTTTTGCTTAATTTTAAAAAATTAAAAATCTAGTTAAAATTTAATTAAAAACTTTTTAAGGTATTCTCCAAGTTAGTGTTTTGGCTGCCCTAGCAGCATCACCAGCAGAAGATACACATTCACTTTAATTATTAGAAGAGACTATCAGTGTAGCCAGCACCGCCTAGTGTGTTTCTTACCAAAACCTTGTAGGAGACGGGAACTGGAATAATGTTATATGAAAAGCATTATATTCACTAATATTATTTTATTAATGGATAATTTAATTAATGGGATTGTTCAAATTCTAATGAAACAATGCTCAAATTAAAAGTGTAGTTTTCTTTCATTTATTATACCGTTTGCAGACATGACACATTTCCACCGAAACGCTGATTTCGACGTTTTTGGCATCAAATTTTATCATTCTTAATTTTCTTTTATATAATAACTAGCTGAAAACCCGGCGTTGCTCGGGAACTATATTTTTTCATATACTGGCCTACTGGTTTTTTTTCTTTTCCTACAAATATTGTCACTATCTTTCTCCAACAAATGTAAAACTTCTTTGAATTCTTTCTTGTTGAGTAAAAACTTTCAAATATAGCCTTTTTTTCACCTTATAACAGTATGGTTTGAATGAAAATTCGAAAAAGAATGTTTATTTGAAACTAAACTTACATCATTGGATGTTTCAGTGCATGTTAAAAGCTATGAAATAACAGCAGAAGTAAGAAGTCTTATCTTGACAAAAAAAGCAATATTTTCTTAGCTTTAACAGTGGTAAACACACGTGAATAAAGGATTTGATGAAACAATACATTTGATTTTATAACAGTAAAAGCATTTCTAGAATTTGAGTTAAAAAAAAAATTTTAAACCTTAATTACAGTTAGAGGAAAAATTGCACAGCAATTAAATTGGTATCATTAAAAAGATAATTTTTTGCTCTGTAAGGTGATCTAAAAATAGCTTAATTTTCGTTATTTAATTAAATGTCTTAAGAACTAATTGGTTCTGAAAGTTGAAGATAGCACAGTTGACCTAGAAATGTGCTCTAGAATGTCATGTGCAAATTTCATGGCGCTACCATTCACCGTTTAGGAAGAGTTCTTGCGACCGACAGACACGTGTATTTTTTGTTTTATATTATAGATTCTACAATATTTTTAATATCTCAAGCATTTTTTGTATAACTTTATTTTATTGTTTAATTAATCATGCTTATTTTACTTCTCGGGTTTTATGTGTGGCACGATTCATTATTTACGAGGTTCAGCTTTTTTTGTTCCAAGTCTGTGTCATGTCTGAGTATGTTATATCTCGTATTTTTCTAGTTATTAAGTTATCTTTATAGTTAAGTTATAGAAAGAAAAAAATCAAATGCAAAAATTAACAGTTTTTTTTTTTCTTTCTGTAATTTGAAAACTTTTGAAAAATGTTTTCAGATTTTTCCCGATTTAGGATC
>BGPR01022880.1:0-24853 GCA_013235015.1 Araneus ventricosus | reverse complement strand
TGTGACAATCAAATCTGAGATATTGTTGACAAGCTAAAAGGAATTGAATATTTATATATCGTTCAAAACGAAAGTTAGTGTCAACTGATTCATCATTTCTGTTTTTCAAGGTTTTTTATTTCTTAAGCACTCCGCCAATGTGCATGAAATTTTCTACTACAACTTTCGTTAATAAATCTGTGACAATCAAATCTGAGATATTGATAATCTTCTAGTACGGTACTAAAAAGGATAGATCTGAAAGTTTTAATTCAACAGGAAAGGATTTAAAGGAGATTTATGTTTTTTGGCGAAAGTTAGGGAAAATATTAGTAGCGGGAAAAAAGAAAAAGAACCGGAGACGGGTATATGAAAAAATATGGATCCGCAGCAACGCAGGGTTATCAGCTAGCTTAATTAGGATTTGATTCCATCCGAGTGGCGGCAAATTTCAGAAAAAAATGATTTTAAAGTTCTATAATATTTATAATAACGAATTATAATTTGAAAAAATAAAGAGTGAAAAAATAATCCAAATAAAAAAAATCAATTTTTATATATTAATAAAAGTCTCTTTTTAAAAACTGTTTTTGTTAATTTTTTTTACCTTAAAAACAGGATGTATTTAACAGCAGGTGAAATCTTCATTCTTTGACGAATGTTGCATTTTTTTTATTCTGTCAGAACAGCTTGCAGCTGCTTTTGGAATAACAAAGTCTGAAAAGCTAATTTGTTCTTGCTTAAAATAGAAACTTAAATAATTAATTAATTAAGTGAAAATCTAACGGACAATTAAGTTCTGAAATATTGAACTGCCATAGCAGAGACTAAATTAACATCTCGTGAGTCTAAAACGGAACAGACAAGGTTGCCGTATTGGCCTTTTTAAAGCCAAATTCTGGAAATTTGGCCTTTTTAAAAAGACCTTGGCCTTAGTAATTTTCATTTGGCCTTAAATTCATTTTTGGCCTTTTTTGGGCTTTATTTTTCTTTATGACTTTTAGAACCATTCTTAATATATAATTTAACTATTTTTCTAATAAACTTTAGAATAATGAAAAATAATATAGAACTTTGTCTTTAACAAGACTTGATATATTTCGTTCGAACATTTCATTCTAGACCAACAAGAACAGAATTCCTTTTTCTTTCTTTTGCAAGTCGCGAATGTAGATGTTTAAAAAAATTCACTTGAATTTAAGTTTATTAGAACATTATTATACATATGTCAATCTACTGGGGTTCTTTTCAGGAAGGATAGTTATTTTCTTATAGCAAAATAAGGGGGAAATGTGCGCTTTAAAGAAATGTTCAAATTTGGCCTTTTTTGGCCTTATTTTAAAGACGGTTTGGCCTTATTTTGCTATTTTGATCTGGCAACCCTGGGAACAGATGTGTTGATATGTAATAAAATATAACGCCGGTTAATTGAACTAAAGATTTTTTCGGTTAAGCCAAGAACATCCATTACTATTTTGTATCTAATTACTGTATGCTATTCTGAATTGTTTTGAGAGTGAAACGAATTCCAAACTCCCTTTGTAGTCTACATTTATGTTCTTTATTAAAGTTAAACCTCTGTGTCGGGGGCAATATTTGCACCGCCGAGTTCGGGCACCGTGCGCCTGCAGACGCAGATAAACAACATTGTAGTTAATAAAGTTACTACCTATTAATTTTAATTTTGGCACTAGCTGTGTGGCCCGGCGTTGTACGGGCTATCTCGAATAATAGGATATTCCCGGGCGGCGAGAAGTGAGGTCACGTGAGACCCTTGGGATCCATATATTTTCATATGCCCCGCCTCCGTTTTTCTCAACAATCAACAAATATTGTCACTTACTTTCCCCAACGAACGTAATGAAGTTCAACACCTAAATACAAAAAAAAGAAAAAAAAATGCATAAAAACGATTTTTTCCAATGTTAATAAATCCAAACGCAGAATCCCGCTAAAAAAGATATACCAACTTCCGTTAAATAAATAAATAAAAAAAATGCAACACCGGATGTGAAAACTAATAATAGGGAAAAAAGAATCCGCCGTGAATAAATGCACCATGCTGCCAGTAGATGGCAGCACGTGAATTCATTAATTTTGACGTTTTTAATTAATATCTTTTTACCTAATTATAATTTCGGAATTTCAATGGTCAAAATGGCTTCCTTGGATTATTTCCCATCTTTTGGTACTTTCGGCTCGTTTCAGCATTCAGTGGTTCGTGAGAAGATAGCCGGACATAGATACATACGTTTGTTTACCTTCAGATTTTAATAGAGATGATTCTTAAATTATTCATTGACCTTTTTGGGGAGGTTTAAAAGAAGACAGTGGGGATATCGTTGCAGAAGAATCTCGCCTTCGAGATTATTTCCGTGCAATACAGTACGTGTTTTCTGGATATGCGATTTCAGACGCGTTTCCAGTTTTCAGTTAACCGGGATTTTACTGTATATGACAGAGGTGTTTGTGTTCCGGTATTATACCGAAAATCCGGTATTTTCTTCATCCTTAAGACCGGAATTCCGGTATTTTCTGATAAATCTATTATTTAAAACTTAAGAGTGCCAAAGACTCAAACTACTAAGGATTCTCCGTAGTTTCTACGCAATTTAGGTTTCTACTACAAACTACACAAATTATAATCCATATTACGGAAAACTACGCCAATAAATAAGAGTTTAATGAGAGGAAATAAGTTTTATTCATGTTTAAAATGCTGAGATTTAAGTTTATATAAAATTTACATGAAAATTTAAAAATTCTCACAGCTGTTACTTTTAGAGGGGAAAAGAGATATATAATTTAGTTCTAGGATGAAATGTTTTATTTAAAATATAATTATAAGTTCTAATTTTCACTTTCTTAAAAAATAATTTCTTGAGTAATTATTTTTGTAGTAATATGAAACATTTTTTATAAGAAATATGAAAGACCAGGAAAAAAAATTTAGGTTTAGTGGAAATTTTTTCTCAATATATTCTTGTTGTTTACTTTGGATTATATTGAGTCAATCCAAATGGATTTTTTAGAAAATGCCATACCATAACTAAGAATAACTACTTCACTTAAGAATGGTTCCATAAGAATTTATATATATAAAATGTTTCCGTGTTTGTAGTCAGTAAAAAGCCGAGTTATATTCTAATTTTCTGTATTATCCAAATATTTAAGTCATTTTTTTGGAGAGTGCGGACATACGTGCATCTTAGTTGAAGTTTTAAGTCAAAAAGAGAACAGAAAATCCCTGCATTTTCTCAGGTAGGGATTAATATATAGACACGTGATCAAAGTGAAGGGAATAATAACTATTTTTAGTAAATTACGTAAGTGTTTTAGGGAAAAGTATGGCGGCAATAAGTCGCTGATTTCGCGATTTGTGTAGCGCGTGGAAGTAATTAGAATATTCTTTTAGTAATAAATATGCCAAAACGCGAGATTTAATATACCTCCAGCGCGGGAAATAAAATGAAACTGGAGTTTAAGAAAAGCGATTTTGGAATACATTAATATAGTACTAAGATTTTAAAATATATAATATTAGAATTTAAAGTAAAATTAAGTAAGATTATTGCATATACATTCATTAATGCTATTCATACAAAATGTTATTAAATATTTAATATTGTTTTATTATCAATTTTGATGGTTTATTTTCATGTGTGTTATAGAATGTTGTTGAAAACTCATGAACTAAGACAAAATAAATTAAATCAATTTCTTATTTGAAAAAAGCATATTAAAAATTGTATGCAAAAGTTGATTCTGCGCCGTAATGAATGAATACATATCCGTTCCCTACACATAATTTTCCTGCTAAAATTTCAGGTATTTTTTCATGAAGCCACGAACACCCCTGATATGATCAGGTTGTAATAAAGATGGATGAGGTCTTTATTACGATTTGAGAAAATATTTTCTTTAATTGTTTTACAATTATTTTTTATAGGAAAGTATTGGAAACATTATCAAAACATTTTATCAGCCTGATTCATGGATTTCTTTTTTTTTAATTGAAGTGATCAGGGATATAACTTCATACAGGAAGATACTTTCGACAAGCTTTAAAATACGGAAGCTAAGTTTTGGCCACAAGTAAAACAAAAGCAATTTTGTACTCATTATTAAGCAGGGTTGCCAGTTGGCCTTATTTTGACATCAAAATAGCAAAATAGCAGTTGGCCTTATTTTGACATCAAAATAGCAAAATAAGGCCAAACCTTCTTAAAAATAAGGCCAAATTTGACAAATTGATTGAAAACGTCATTTGCTATTAGAAAAACAGCTATTCTTCATGAAAACGAATCCCACTTGATAGGCAAATGTTCAATGTTTTATTATTAAGCTAAAATTTAAGTTAAAGAAATTTAAAACATCCTTGTTCTATTCAGGAACTATTTCGTTTGACAGCTCATTATATATAATTTGAAATGTGTAATATCAAACATTAATTAAAAAACAATAGAATAAATAATTAAAAATTGTTCTAAAAGTCATTAATGAAAATAAAGCCAAAAAAGTCCAAAAATGAATTTAAGGCCAAATGAAAATTCCTAAGGCCAAGGGCTTTGAAAAAAGGCCATATTTCCATAATTTGGCCTTAAAAAGGCCAATATGGCAACCCTGTTATTAAGAATAACCCTATTAAACTAGATTTTGGAGAAAACACCGATATTTTTCAACTGTTTTCGAAAAACACGAACATTTCCCCGAACATAGTGGATGACCTTGGCCACGACCTTTTGAAACCGATCATCCTCCAATAAGAGTGGCTGTTCCGTTTACGTTATATAACTACGTAGTAGAACTTGCCTTTTTTGTTCTTTATTGCCATTGGTTGATTGGCTTTTAGCAAAATTTGTTACTTCCCTGCCAATATGCGCCTAATGGTTTGGAGAGGTCTCTTTATTACCAAAGATTAGATAAACCCACCATTAGCCTGTTTCTAGTTTTCACAAATCAGGAATTTGCCATTGACTTTCATACCTATTCAGAAGTAGGCGGGAAAAAAAAGAAGCAAAGAATTATTAAATTCTGAACAGGATCAAAATTTAATAAAGCATTCGCGAATAAAAGAAATAGACTTTTATGGAAATGAACCACTTTTTAATTGTCACGTGTCGCTATCAGTTTATCTTTTTTTCGGTTAAACGTGCTTTTCTCGAACTTTCTCTCCCCCCCCCCTCTCTCCCAATACGAAATTTCGTTTTGATTAAAAAGTATTCTGTTCTGGTGAGGAAAGGGTATGGATGTTCGCATTGACTGTCTCCAATCTAGACATTGTGGAATATTTATGTGGCAGATTTTCAGACCAGCAGTCGTGTTTCCTGACCTGCTGATTTCCCTGTTTTCCTAAATTTGCGTTTCTGAATAAGAATTTCGAATTAAATAATAATTAATCTAACAATAAGAAAAGCTTGATTCAACATTTTGAGACGTGCAGCACAAGATTTTAACGTTCGAGAACACTTCGCATTTTTTTCCGGATGCTGGATTAGTTCGCTCTGTTGATATAATATTGCTGCATTAGATGAAGTGAAGAAGAATTCAACGTTTCTTCAGCTTGCGTGACCTGATAGTGCAGAATTCGACACTTTAAGGACTATGACTAGATTTTTGGATGTTGTGAAGTACAGACGGGTAGCACTGTGCAGTACGAAAGATATCATTGAATGTTGTTTCATAGTTCAAGATTCCCTATCCTACTTAAACCTAGAGCTATGCATATCTTGTGTGTCTCATGAGTTTGGATACGGAACTCTAAGCTATCATTCTGGACGACAACATGACAAAGGTTTTGTGTGTACGGAAGAGAAATGTCGAAAAAAATTTGATCGCAACAGATATCTCATGTACAGATTGCACCTGGATATTCCAAAGCAACGATGTATCAGCTTGAAGCATGGACCCAGTCCTGAAGAGTTGGTTCCCGGTTTAGAACATTTCCCCGTTGGAAAGCTATTAGTTTGCAAGGATTATTATCCTTACATATTATCAAGGTTTATCGAATATATTTTCGAGCATACCCATATTGGTTATAAGTTGAGAGTTACTAAATGGCTACTAAGACTTGAAGCTGTAAAGGAGTTCGAATTTGGTTGCCTAAGCGCGGAAGTCACGAATTATTTCGTTGACTTGTTGTACCCTAAATTTGTTAATTCGGAATTAATGAAGCAGTTTTTGCGAAAGTGCAATTTAGGAGATTGGATAGAAGGATACGAAAGGCCAGAGGTGTTAGAAGGCCTACTTTATCTCGCTCATCGCTGTGGGAGGAGAAGGATTGAAATGGTTGGCGCTCATGATCATGCGTTATCGAATCTGTGCATCTTTCAGCAGGCTTTCCTCAATGTTCGTCCTCTGTTAAAGTACAGACACGCCCCGTCTTTTTGTTCGTCCATTTACAATCGATACCTGAATTTAACTCTACATTATGGGTAAGTGTGTCTCAATATTGCTTTATCTTTGCATT
Source organism: Araneus ventricosus (assembly GCA_013235015.1). NCBI lineage: Eukaryota > Metazoa > Arthropoda > Arachnida > Araneae > Araneidae > Araneus > Araneus ventricosus. The sequence continues at coordinate 18,405 of BGPR01022880.1, read as the reverse complement.
TTAACTTTTTTCCTACACGTATGCTTATTGTTAAATAATGATAATAATGAATTCATCCAACTTTGCTGGTGGTAATTGGTGTAGAAGCAGTAATTTCTGTGCCAGCTAGAATAATGCGTAAATTCTGTAAGCAATTGTTAAAAAAACATTTTGGACTAGGAAATATTTTTAAAGAATTTTTGCAGGCAGTGGGGTAAATTCAAGTAACATCACAGCCATATGACAAACGTAACTTCTCATTCAATCCAACGTGTAACTGATGTTGCATTGTATGACACAGCGCGCATGCGCTTGTCATCGAACATCTTAACCCTTTCGCTACCACCAGGTCATATATGTCCCACGAGCAGTTTCAAATGACCCTATGTGATAAAAATGCGTTGTATTAATATGAGTGCATGTCCCATTGGTATCTCTTAGTAACACTGACGATTTCAGTACCACTGATACATGTGTCCCACTAAACCACAACAATAGGACACATATGTCCCACTGGTATCCCTTAGTAACACTGACAATTTCAGTACCACTGGGACATGTGTCCCACTAAAACACACCAATGGGACACATAACTCCCACTGATCCCTCCACACGCCTGGTGATTTATTTTTTTAATTTTTTCAGCATATTATTGATATTTGTATTGTAGTGGATGTATTAAAGTACTTATTTTATTTCTTTACAATTTCAGTACAACTGGGACATATGTGTCCCACTAAAATATACCAATGGGACACATAACTCCCACTGAACCCTCCACACCCCTGGTGATTTATTTTTTTAAATTTTTTCAGCATATTATTGATGTTTGTATTGTAGTTGCCGTATTAAAGTACTTATTTTATTTTTTCTCAGAAAAAAATATTGGTAATGAAAGGGTTAAGTTGTATTGATATTTTCCTCATTTTTTTGGTAGAAAAATTTCGCTATTCGCCCTTTGGGTGCAAATGAGAATATGCAAAAGAGAAATACGACTGCAGAAGTATGAAAACGTTTTTTAACTTTACCACTATTTCCTCTTAACTATCCCAAGAGTTACCAAAAACAGGGACTGTGAAAAATCGAAGATTAGATTTTAAGCTTATGCCATGCTGTGTATTGTGTTTTTATAGGCATTAAAAACTTTTTTAGTCGATTGCCAGTTTTCTAACATGTATTTATTAACTAATTTATAAAAAATGACTTAAGAACAAGGTGCGGTCCGCCAAGTTGAATTTTTTCCCCTCACCAAATTGATTTCTCGCCAAATGTGGTAACCTTCTTCATTTTGTTGGCAACCCTAAAACTTTGCCAGAATTTCAGAAAATTCATGTTAAATTTCATACAATTTTATGTAGTATTTGCAATTTTATGTACTATTTCCAATTTTATTTACTATTCACATTTTTTGCTATGGCTGTCATTAGAATCGCCGCCATCTTGACACTATTCAAGATGGCGGATATTTGGCAACTTTTTGGATGGTTGGCGCAATTTCCCAGTTTGGCGAGAAACCGCACCTTGTTCTTAAGTCTTACCAAAATCGGATAAACTAAAAAATAATTTAAGTAAAATGAACTAAATCTCTCTCTCTATAAAACAGAGTGTCTGCCTGTATGTGTGTTCCTAATACAAATCTACAGTTTATGTCCAATATTGATGAAAATTGGTCGATGTGTTCTGAAAGACGAGAGAAAAATCACTGTCAACTTTTCAAAGCCCAACAATTACTCCTTTTTTAAAATTTCAGTTATATAAAAATTAAGCAAGATTTTGGCGTTTTTACACGATATCATCTGTAAAATTAATTTTATTTCCTCTTAAAATTAGCTTTTCAGTGACACCAATTTCATTTGTAAAATTTTTTCTCTAATTCTAATAAACTATTCAAAATTAATTTTATACACAATTTGTAACAATGTTTTCATGTTGTAAAATTATTTCATCAAATTATTGTGTGATACCTTTTCCAAAGTTAAAGTTTTGCTAAAAATATTACTTTTTCTGGACATTACCTCCAAGACAGAATTTTTACTTCCTATTTTATTACGTAGCATGCACACGTTTTAATATGCACACTCAGCAATTTGAATTTCCCATTTTTAAATTGCAAAGCAAGTAAAATAAATTTTTGGTGCGTCTGTGTAAGTAAAATGCACATTGGAAATTTTAAAAAATGATTTATTATCTTCATAGAAATAACCTTTGTAGAGCCTGGGGCTCAGAATACGCATATTTTACTATTCTGAATATTGTTTACTTTACCCTAATTTCATTGCTTTATGTTTGATTTTGTCTTCTGAAGTGTATTGATGCTTTTGAAAAAGACACCGGTTGTGTCTTTAAAAAATAACTATTTATTTGGCTTAATAATTCTATTTTAGAGAGAAGTAATTTAATTATTTTTACTTTTCCGAGTGCGAAAACTTTTTATACCTTGGTCTAATTTTTTACTTAGCTAAGGCTCTCCAACAGGGACCGTTCAAATATTACGTAACCATGTTTTTGGTAATTTTTGACTCCCCCCCCCCCTCTTATCAGCAAATCGCAAACCCCCCTCTTATAAGTACGTAAGAAAACTGCAACCCCCCGTTCTTTTTTTTTACAAAACGTAGAACAGTAAAATGATTTTTTTTTTTTTACAAGACGTATAACAGTAATAATCTAATTTTAAAAAAAATAGGATTTAATTCAAATCAAAAAACTAACTCGGTTTAAAATGAAAAAAAAAAATTAGGATTTGCAGTTTGAGAATATTCGTTATATTATTTTATTTCCGCTTTCAATTAGATTGTTTTTTTAGTACATACTAAGAAGATGTATTATTTAGCAACGGATTCGGAAACCCTTTGCGCATGCGCCGGGCGGAGTTATTTTCATCAAAATAGGGGGAAAGTGAAGACTGGAAGTGTGATGTTTACATTTTACTGGGCGTGATCTAACAAAGAACTCCGGAAATGCGCTCATATGACTCATTGCCGGACACCACTTTCCGGCGTAAAATCGTCCAAAAGTGGTAGTCTCGGAATCCGTTGCTGAACAGTAACTTCAAACCTGACTAAGAGTATATTTTTTTATACACGAAATATTCAGTGAGTTTCAAGTTTGTGGTAATCTGTTTATTTCTGCTTGTTTGGAAACTCCTATTGTCACAATACAACATATTGGTCCCTTTCATTCCAATCTCATCACTGGAAATAGTAGCAAGTTCTCAGAAATAAGCCTCATGCATCAAACATTATGAGCTGCCACCTCCAGCTATTATAAAGAAAAGATACTATTATCCATTGTGTTCAATGAACATTCATCCTATCTATAGTTTATTATTTTCTTGTGTGGTCAATTCTCACAATAGCATGGCTACGAATAATTGTACAAAAAAACAGTTACATTGTCGGAAAGAACAAATGATTTCCATTCTAATGAAGTTTGTTTCGTACGTCTAACATAATTTACTGAATTTTGAGAAATTTTTGAAAAATAGTCACTTTTATGGCAATTTTAATAAAGATTTCTTCAAATTATCGCATCTGACGTTCTCACATCTCTATAATTTTTATTTTTTTCACCTCATAACTGGAACATTTCTGCCGCATTTAAAACAAGATATAATCAAGCAATTTCAATCAAATATTTTAATATAACAAGAATTAAATATCTTTTTTCATTTTTTTAAAAATAAATTTTTTCCTAATCAGTCCAAACAGTTTTTTCGCTAGCGAGATTTAACAGCGAAAGCTTCTCCGGACCATCCCAGAATGCATTGTTGCAACGTGACCTTCCTCGCGGCAGGTGACGTCATATGCTTTCATACATTTCTACAATCCCATTCCTTCCGGCAGGTGACGTCATATGCTTTCATACATTTCTACAATCCCATTCCTTCCGGCAGGTGACGTCATTACATTCGCCTCATTGTCGAGAGGAAAAAGCAAGAATATTACATTTCTGTTTGGATAAATGTCATTATCGCAAAGAAAAATAAGCGGGAAAATCAATAATGTGTATCGTTTGTTTTCAAAGCTTTTTCGTGTCATTGTTAGCATTTCTCCCTCCCCCCACCTTTTTGAAGTCCTGATTCCACGGGCAACGCCGTGCGCGCACTGCTGGTCTTACTTATAAAAGGCAATGTTTGCGTGTGTGTGTGTGTACGATGTCCAGACGAAATTTTAAAATTTAATCTAGAAAATTTTTATTTAATGTTTTGTGTTGTTTGGGTTGATTTTTCGCACTAATTTCTGAATAGAATGGTTTCAAATAATTGTACGACAAAAATAGATAGACCATCAAAAAGAGCACGCGATTTCAGTTATAATGAAGTTAGTTTTGAATTTCTAACGTAATTTACTGAATTTTGAGAATTTTTTAAAAAATAGTCAGTTTTGCCATCTAAATGTTTTTGAATTTATTGCATCCGACTTTCTTATAACACTATTATTTTCAATATTTTTTCAGCTTATAACTAGAACGGTTCTGTCAGATTTAAAACAAGAACGGTTAAAATATCTTTTCCCGTTTTTTTTTAATTAATTTTTTTCTGGGCGGTTGAGAGTTATTTTTCTCGAGCGATTTACTCGCGCGGCACTTCTTCGGAACTTTGCTGGCAATTTTGATTGGCGGAAGCGCAGGATACGTCATGACCTTCACCTGAATGAATTACTTCGATTATTATTTTCAGATTCAATTTTATATTTTTCTTGCTGTATAATAATCATTTTCACATTCCAGTTTTGTAATATTGTTTTGGATTAAGGTACTCTGTACTGTAGCACGACAAAAAAAATAATAAGCAGGAAAATCAAACAATGTGTATCTTTTGTTTTGATTTTGTTTTAAAAACTTTTTCGTGTCATTTTTTCCCCAGTCCTGATTCCACGGACAACGCCGTGCGCGTACTGCTAGTTTAAAATATACCATCTCAGCCTAGTTTAGACAGTTCGCAATCATTCTAGCGGTTCCGGCAGAAATACACACTTCAGAACAACATACTCGGCGAAAGGCGCCCAAGTCTCTCTTCGCTTCGTTTCCTTTGGGGAAGGAAGATGAGTTCGAGCGAAATAGTTCAGTTTTCTGTCTCGGCTCTAGAGGGATGGCTAGCGCGGAATATAGCGGGAAGGACGGTTCGCCTGTAAGAGAGTTAGAACGATTTTTGCATCATGCATGTTTCATCTCGCAATTTACAGATAATTTTATCATGTTAAAATGTTCGAAACGTAGGTAGATATTTATTGCTAGTAATACTTTCATATAATTTTAATGGTTTCGAACTTTTCTGAATTTCAGTATGCATTGTTTTTAGCCAGCGTCATTAACTCACATTCTGTCTTGTCAGTAGTAAGGGGAATCGTATACAAAAATAAAAAAAAATGTTAACAATCACAACTTGAAATACACAATTAGGGAACCGGGGGACTAACAACTATTTCATGGAATTTTGTGTCACTACTGCAAATTGAAAATAAGCAAAAGCTCTTTCCTGTATAAAATTAAACTAATTTCAATCCTTTGTAAAATAGATAATCAATTTTAAAAACTTGCAACATTAAAATTTTCATGCAATATTTTGTGAAATATTACAATTTGATGTATAAAATCAAACCAATAAAATAGTTTAAAGATAAGGTTAGGATTTTTTTTGTGTAATAACAAAAGTTACTCAGATTGGTCCACAAACAATTGATCTGCAATGAAGGGACATTAAGGACGCCAAATGTTGGTTTGAAAAGCGCATGTGGCAGGCGGAGTTCATTTCCCCCAAATAGGGGTTGCAATAACTGTATACTCTAGCCTCCAATAAATTCACTTTTTTCTTTCGCAGTAGTTTATTAGTACTACTATATACGATTAAATAGAAGATATATACATATGTACAATTACGATTCACGTTTAAGATTATTCATAATTACTTATTAATTACTCACCTCGAGAACTCCAACAAAAAACTTGCACACTCTGTGCAGAGATCCAATACCATTAATGGCGTCTACCAACTCGCTCGCGCGCAGCTGTTTCTCCCACAGTTCACTTCACTTCTTTTGGCTGAGGACCGGAACAGCTACGTGGAGGTTAGTGGCATGACAGGGGTGAAATGAGAAATGGAGCGGTAGATATTTACTTTAACCTAACATGACCTAACAAAAAACTTCGGATATGCGCTCATCTTATTCATTGCCTGTCACCCCTTTCCGGAATAAAATAATCCAAAAGTGATAGTTTTGGAATTTTGAAACCATCAGTACATGATTTTGCATCATATGTGAGGAGACAACAGAAGAAGAAATGGTAAAGCACATAAAATGTCATACCTGTGTTCATACACTGTGTGGCAGTGTGAATTTGAGAATAAAAAATTACTTTTGCTTTAAATGTGTTTAAAGAAATTTGCGATCCAATTTGGTAAAGGAGTTTCTTTAGCTGCACCGATGAAGCAACTTGAATATGCCTTTAAAAAATATTCGTAAATAAACTGCAAAAAAAATTTTACTATCTTTTTTTAATTAAAATAACTTTGCAGACACTGCACATTGGAAAATACTTAGATGGTCTAAATAACACAACCTTCCCCTACCATGAAAATTCTGATCTTGTAAAAAGTAAAACTGCTGTTGGAAAATTTTCTGCTATTTAATAATTACTGTTACTGCCTTTTTTTCAGAAAATACCTGAACCTGACCAAGGAGGTACTGTTGAAGCCAGAGAGTTTTATGGGTAAACAGAGGTACTGTCTTCTACTGCAAATCGTTTTAACTTACTTCACACAAGCGAGTGATCCACCGGGTGCTTCAGAAGCCTTACGTTTGCTGTGGTCTACTTATCCCGATTCCTACATAACTCTCGAGGAAATCACAAGTGCTTTCGGAGAAGCACTCGATCCAGAACTAATCAACCATATCTACGAATTTTACTCACAGTCTGTTGGTGCAGTTGCTGATGTTGTCCAACCACGATCATTGAAACATTTCTGTCGATTGAAGATACGGAAAATTTTGTGGCTGAATCAGAATTGGCTTCCAGAAGGCATCGCGAGAACCGGCCTACCCAACCAGCTTCAAGCATTTTTAAATTTGGAAAAGGTGGCGAAGTACAGAGTAGCGATTGTACGAGGCAAAAGTGCATTACTTCAGAACGAAGATTTGAAACATTTTCTTCGCTAACTGGCTACTTGAGGCATTGCGAGAACTGGCCTACAAACTACAAGCATATGTCCTGAAGTTATGATTGTAGGGGGCAATGGTGCAATGTTGCGGTTTGGTACAAAGTTCCTGTGAATAAAAGCATTTAATTTTAAATTGGTTTTATTTGTGATATTTTAGTGACGTAAATTGATTTCATGGTACATTAACAAAGTACAGTGTAGCAGTTGTAAAAAGCATGGTGTATTATTTCAGAACAAAGTTATGACAAATTTTGTAGGCTAACCAGAAGTGGCTTTCTATTAATTTAAAGGCATCAACAGAACTGACTTACCCATGCATAAGTAATAATTGTAAGGGGTAATGGTGCAAAGTAGTGGTTTTATAGAAAGTTCCTGTGAATAAAAGCATTTAATTTAAAATTGGTTTAAGTTGCATTATTTCATTACCATAATCTGATTTCATGGTTCATTGACTTTTCAGGAAGAAAGGAAAAGTAGAACTTTCCTCCCGGTAATGAATAAAATCTATTGAAAACACAAACTTAAATCGCACATTCTGGATGGTCGTTTACTTCCCCCTTTTTTGAAACGAACAAACGGCCAAAACAACGTCTTTAACAACTGCATGGTTTTTTAGAATAAAAGTTATATTGCTTCTGTGAGAATTACTACTACAGTAAAACTTCGATTAACTGTCGGTTTCTGTTATCCGTCAACGTCTTACAAAAATCCAGTGTAGTATTACAATATATTTCCGCATATAATTACTCTAAAGCGCATAAAGTTTATATTAATGGTTTTGTAAAACTAAATACAATATGTGTGCATTAATCACTTTTAAAGGGTTTTATATTCATGTTCGTCCCAAGCAGGGTTGTCATATTGGACTTTTTAAGGCCAAATTCTGGAAATTTGGCCTTTTTTCGAGGCAATTGGCCTTAGGAATTTTCATTTGGCCTTAAATTCATTTTTGGCCTTTTATTCGCTTTATTTTTGCTTATGACTTTTAGAACGATTCTTAATATATATTTGTACTATTTTTTCAATAAACTTTTGATATGACACTTTTCAAATGGTCTACAGTGAGCTGTCAAACGAAGTGGTTCCAGGATGAGAAAGGTTTCTGTCCCCTTTCTTCAAACTGTTTTAGTCAGAATGCCTCTAGAAGAAGCTATGCTTGTCTCTGTACAGCATATAAGAACCATTTTCTCTGTTTTTATTTATTTCTTTTCATGGCCGAATTCTTTTACGAAAATTTCAACGCAAAAGCGTGAAATATTAATATTATTATTATACGTTGAGAGAGAGAGAGGGCATCGCATTACAGTTATTTTATTGTAATCAGGTTGAAAAATAAAATTGTTATTAACAGGAGTTGATATGTTTCGCTCGAACATTTCATTCTGCACCGGCAAGAACAGAATTTCTTCTTTCTTTTTTTTGCAAAGCAGTGTATGTAGATGTTTTTAAAAAAAATCTTTATATATGTCAATCTAGTGGGATTCCTTTTAATGAAGGGTAGTCATTTTCTTATAACAAATAAGTGGGAAATGAGTGCAATTATTAATTTCCAAATTTGGCTTTTTTTGGCCTTATTTTGCTATTTTGATCTGACAACCCTTGTCCCAAGCCAACAGTGAAATCAAGTTACTGTACATATGTATTAAGAGACTTCTGTTTTCCGTCTGTACGGTTATCCGTCGCCGCCCTGGTCTGGACGGTGGCGGTTAATCGAAGTTTTACTGTACATCAAGCTTGAGGCTGGCTGCTTCTTCATGCTGGCTCTATTCTTAGTATGGGTCAGGAAGGGCCGTTGTGCTTAATGGGAATGAGTATAGAATTTTGGTTCAGGACTAGTTTAAATGCAATATTCAACGAGACAGTTTCGAAAACATGCATCTACAACAAATATTTGAGTGCAGTTCATTAAATTAATGAAAAAAACACTTTTAGAAAAAAAATTGAGATTTACATGAAAAAGGAGGGTATCAAAAACATAAAAATAAAACAGTTAAAAAAACATGCTTAAATTAGTGTACTAAAAATGGAAAATATTTTTTTATCAAAACTTCGGAAGTTAAAATTAAAAATGGCTAAGGCGTGAGGATAAGTTTTCTAAATAAATTAAGATTTTTTAAGCGCTGTCATAACATATTTCAATTTTAATGAATGTTTATGAATTTTGTTTCTTTTTATTTGTAGTGGTTGAATTTGCTTTTCGTACTATTTTTAGCGTCTTACATGTTTACGAATTTTGCTTTCAGATCCATATTTTTTGATAAAAAATTAATTTTTGAATTTCTAATACACTAACAAAAGTCTTTTTTTCTTTTAACTTATTTTATTTTCTACTTTTTAGACTTCGAAATATTTCATAAATCATGATTATAAATATTATGGAACATAGTGTTAAATTTTTTCTCTATTTGACTACCACAGGACACTTGCCATATGGGACCAAATTTAATTAAAACCAATCGATTAGTTAATAATTAAGTTTTAGGAAAAATTAAAATATTATATTGTCATTAAGAACACAAAACTGTACAGAAAGCAGCGCATTAGAAAGTGAAAAAAAATCTATTCAAAATTCCATCTTGAAAAGCGTGAAAGAAGCCAAATTACGTAAACATGTGTAATAACAGTGATGTTTAAGATTTTTAAAAATATGTAAAAAACTGGTAACAAAATGTAACCTTTAGTTAACTCTCCTAAAAGGTAGAATTTTCGGATTTAGCACGGATATGACCCTTAGTAGCGACATATGAAAATGATGAGATAAATAAAGTGGTTAAAATTAACCTTCCTACGAAATGCCTTTCAACCACTTTGGGAAAATATTTAAGTATCTAATTATATAGAATTAAATAACGCCGTTAAATATAACCAACATTAACAATGTTACAAAACATTATGAGGTTCTGAAAGAATTTATTTTGGTCTGGAATCCCATTATGGAATTTTATTTCTTTTACTTTCTCATTTTTGTTCATAACATAGCAACATAACTTTGTTTGTCTCTGCTTCTCCAACAAAATAACGATAATTTAATGTAAAAATAAGGCAGATGGTAGCTGTGGAAATGGTTCTTCAGTTGGTTTACAGCCGAGACGGGACTATTGTATTTCCCAGCTGTTTTTATAGTAGAGTCTGGGTTACTGAATTTTCCGCTGAAATAATTTTCGTAATGAATCATAAGTTTTGGTGAGGAATCATTAGCCTTATTTTGTGCTGTGTTCAGTTTACATTTTTTCAGTTTTTAAAGAGTAAATAACGCTGACTGAAATATTAGATTTGAACATTGAAATTGGAGATTTTAGAACTATATCAAATTGAATGAGCTGTCAAAATAAAAACTCATAAAATTATAATAAGAAATGAAAACCTTATATTAATATTTATTACAGAGGTAATGAAGAAGTTCTAACATTGATAATTTGAATAATAATTAAGTAGTAACATAGTTTACCATTTTTTCATTTTCTTAAGCAAAGCATTAGCAAACTGGATAAAATACAAAATTTTCTTTGCATTTTTATGAGACTTTCTGTTATGGTTTGTCTGAAACCATAAAATTGAAATTCGAATTAAATATGGTTCTAGATCATATCTGTTCTAAATGAAGTTTCAGCCGTCTTTAAACACTTAAATGAATTCCGAATTAAGAATAATTCTGGATCATTTCTGTTCTAGGCAAAGTTTTTGCAATGTATCGGTAATTTTTTAATTAAGAATGGCTTTAGATAAGTGCTGTTCTAGACAAAAGGCGAGTTCGTCCCAAATTTTTTTCCGTTTTCAAGTCCATATTTTTGATACAAAATTATTTTCTACTTTTTTATCACAGTAACTAAAAGCGTGTTTTATATATTTTTATTTTTCTTATTTTCTACCTCTTAGTTTTTCATGTATTTAAAAATTATCATTGTCAATATTATTGAAACTCAAAATCATTTTTTCTCAAATCCACCACAAGACGACGCACTCCATATGGAATCAAAATTTACTTCAAATTAATCTATTACCTGATAATTAATTTGATTGATTTTATTTTTATCGGGGATGCACAACTGCTCAAAGTTTCTGAAATCTAGAACATTAAGACGTGAGTGAAGAATCGTCTAAAATATCCCATCTTTACCAACATGAAACAAATCAAGTTAATTAAAAGAGTGTAAAAATATTTTCCCCTTTTCAGGTCATTCTAAGATATGGCCGCTATGGTGCTAACGAGGATTTAAATCTTTTTGTCTTTTTTATTAATAATAAATCTAGCAATTACAATTAGGACGGGGCAGCAAACTGTCTGTGAAGTTATTGGAGCCTCCCATACATTAGATACGCAAGGGAAATGATATATTGGTACCATTGGCGAATCCAGCATTTGGGTCTTGGGCGGGGGGGTTGAGGTCATAAATATTTTGTATCGTAGTGACGTATGTCCAGCCTCATGGCTTATGTAAACCAAAACATTTTATCTTTACAGACTTCACTCCCCTGACAATAAAAATCATGAAGAACAATACAATACTTTCGATAATTTTATAAAATTTGCAACGAAATAACCAGCCAATAAATGTCTTCAACCGTGACAACGCTACAAGTGCAAGTGGAATGACTAGAAAAGTAGGAAAATTTTCGAGCCTGCCAAGCCAGAAAGCAATTTTGACACATTTTTATTATTTTTTTTAAAAAATAGGGAAATTAAGAACAAACCGTTGTAATGATTTTAAATAAAATCAAGAATTCTGGCTTAGCTCTGGGGGATTCAGCCCAATAGACCCCTCCGAATTCGCCACTGATTGGTACAGTCTGTCCGCGACGAGATCTCTTTCCACCAAGTTGTCTGAGTGGTGGCGGTCGCTACAGGAACTGGTTATGTTGGGTCAGATCCATTTCCAATAGAAGGAATCCGATGGAAGTCTGGGTTATATTTTATCCTTGGCGAAAGTTTGCGAGCGAGTTGCCAGCGAGAAAAGACTAATCCTATAGTTATTAACTATATAGCCAATTTGGCACTAAATGCGCCAATGTAACTAACTTGAATGAACTTCTACCAACTCGAAATGGATTCCCCGTATGGTAACCTGCTCCCATAGCGACTACCAGCATCCAGACAACTTGATGGTAAAGATATCGTCGTGTACAAGACAGTGCATCAGTCACACTAACTCATAAATAAAGATAAAAAAGACATTTTGAAAATATTTAGCTTTCTTCTAAAGATATTTCATTAACCTTAAATAGGTTTAATAGCACCAGGGTTGCCATATTGTCCTTTTTAAGGCCAAATTTTCGAAATTTGGCCTTTTTTCAAAGCGGCTGGCCTTGCGAATTTTCAATTGGCCTTAAATTCATTTTTGAACTTTTTTGGCTTTATTTTCATTCGTGATTTTTAGAACTGCTTTTTACAACTATTCTAATTTTTTTTTATATAAAATTTTTATATTCTAAAATAATATTTCGAACGGCACAGTGTATTCGGTCGAGATATTAGGTGAATAATATCGAAACTAAAAATAGAGCATTCTTGAAAATTTTATTGTTTATTAGAAACGCTTATTAAGAATCTGAAATCAATTTTATTTGTATTAATGGAATAAACCTTTTATACTGTTTATTATTTATTTTTAATACGGAATCGATTTTCATTTATTATGAACAAACTGAAAAATAACCTTGCATACTTTTGTTCAATCATGAGATAATATACTATGTTCAGCTATTTCATTTAGCCATCACTTTTCATTGTAAAGTTGTTTATGGAGTGGTTAAAATTTTTTTTTCTTCAATATTGTTTCATTAATAAGGTATTTATCATGCGTCATTCAAAAGTGATTCGTTTTTATAAAATAAAGCATTTTCTAATCGTAAATTTAGCCAAAAATAAGTACTCCAATCAGTTTTTCAAATTTGGCCTTTTTTGGCCTTATTTTTGAAATTAATGTTTGGCCTTTTTTGGCCTTATTTTTAAATTAAATTAATGTTTGGCCTTTTTTGGCCTTATTTTTAGGAATGTTTGGCCTTATTTTGTCATTTTGATCTGGCAAACCTGAATAGCACTCAAAATTGCAAAAATTTAGTTTTGATAACATGTGTTGTGATTTCTAGGTCAAGCAAATTATTATCTGAAACTCAACCACTTACTTAACGAAATAGCTTTGAGACTATTACTGAAACTTTCTTTTTTTATAACGCACGCTTGCAGTTTCCGTTTCTTTTCTGAGCGGAAATTGCATTTATCTGAGTTCCGCTGCGTTCGTCGTTTTATATGATAAACAAGGAAGAAGACCGCTTTCTAATGGCATGCTAGTGCCCGATATTAGAAATGTAAATCAAACTGGCATCTTGATGTCTGATGGCGATAACAATCTGTTCTGCGTTGTCATCTACCTGTTGTTCTTATCTCTTGTGTTTGAGATCTTTTAAACGCAGTAGGACGAAAACAAGATTTAACTTCGAATAATTATGTAGAACACAATTGTAGTAAGCGGATGAAATCACAGATTTAAATTTTTGTTCTTTGAATTGACTGCTTTGTATTGATTTTACTGCTTTTCAGTCTTTAAATTTATATGAAAAAAAGCTTTGGTTAAAAATGTTAACTAAAATCGAAAATATTTTTCTTAGAATTCAAAAAAGTGGTAGCGTAGAAATTTATTCAAAATTTAAATTTAATTAATAAATAATTCTTTATTTACTAAGACACAAAATCCTTTTCCTCAAAAAAAATCCCTTCTTTTCCTCATCTAATCACATACAAATAATGGACATAGAGTGCTATCTGATTTAAAGTCAATTTCAGTGAAGCTTGGGTTCCTGAATTTGGGTACTGAATTACCAGCCAGGTTTGGAACATACTAGAAAACTGGTAATTATAATATTAAATTGAGAATTATTTTTAAATTTTTGTTTTCAATTAAAATAATAATTAAATTTAAATAATGAATAATTATGATTTAAACAAGGTTTGGAGATTTAATGTATACTCATATGAGCGTCGATTAAAGTATCGGGAACATCAAATTCAGAAAAAGACTTCGGTTAACTTCATTAGATCTGACGTAATATTAATTAAATAATTGAACAATTTTAATAATTCTAATTGCCTAACTAATAATTATAATATTAAAATTACAGCATATATATGTAATAACTAACCTTCGTTATATGAAAATTTCCCTCTATTTGCACTCCGATATTCTATATTAATAATACTTTTGCTTAAACAATAATGTTTCACGTAGAATAAAGAAATCCATGTTTATATTTGAACAGTATATTTTAGTTGAATCAATTCCAAATGAAATCGGTTATTCTACGAATGTCAAATAAATATAAGATACCCTTGAATGTTCTTCAAAGTATAATAGTCTCATAAAAACGAATGCTGCTTTATTACCAACGTTTAAAAACAATGTCAAGAAACTCTTGTTTATGCTGCCATCTTGCTATTCGGTTATAGAATATTTATGAAAGAAAATAGCAAACGATTTCGAACTTTATTGGAAAACGTTTTCATATGGAAGTTATTTTTTATTTTTAAACGTGATACATTACATCAGCGGTCTATTTTGGTATTTAGAATCGAAATTTGAATATCAGTTTTACTGGATCCCTCTTCGAAAGATTTTTATTCAAATTTGCCATTTTTGAATAAATTTGAAAAAAAGCAATAAAAGTGAATTTTATTACAACAGTTTCTGCCATACGTCATGAAAAATTTAGAAAAAAAGTCGATCATTCTACCGAATTGTACCTATTGTATTCTACCAATGTGTAATTATTATATAGGCATAACAGTAGCGTATATTTTCAATTAGAAAGAAAAAAATTGCAGTCATATTGTTGACAAATGAAGATGAAATATGAGGAAGGTACTTATCAATGTTCTTTTCCATTTCTGTAAATTATGGTATGCATATGATGTTATTCGATTGAACGAATGCCTTTTGATTTTTCATATAATCTCAAATCGGTTTATAATTTTTATTACCTACCGAATTTTGATTAGAAGTATGGAATCGAATGACTCGATCTCAACTTTAAAAGAAGATAGAATGGAAGTTTTTTTTGAATTATTTTTTCATTTCTCCGAATTAAGCTACCTATGGAAAGTTGATTGAATTTTTAAATGAAAATATACCGTTTAAGTTTTCAAAATATGATCTCAAATCGGTTTGTAATCATTTTTATATACCGATTGTTAAAGAAAAATATGGAATCGAATTACACAATCTCATCTTGAGAAACAGAATGGTATGATTTTTTCAATTCTTTTTCATTTTCGAGAATTAAGCTATTCATGGAATGTTGCTTGAGTTTTTACATGAAAATATGTCCTTTAACTTTTCATAATTTCTTCTCAAATGGATTTTTAAAATTGAATGGCACAATTTCATTTGACGTTATATTTTCGATCGACCAGTCTATCATGTGAATTGAATGTAAGTGAATGTTATCAAATTTCTGGCTAAGTCTGTTGACTTGAAAAAATTAACTGATAGAGACGGAGTGACAGCTTGGGAGAATTGAAATTTATATTAAGAATTTTCTTAGAATCAATTTTGCCATTAAAAGATTTTTTTTTTATATCTCAGCATAAACGCTTCAAAACATTAAAATTTTCTAAAATGTTATAGTACATGTAACTGTCCATGAATGAAATACTTGAACCATGATACAGAGCACGCGAGTGAATCATAAAATATCATGCGTTGTATATCACGAGATGTAAAACAACCACCTGTACTTAGATAAGGGCAGGTGATGTCGACTTTGAAGAGGGCGAAAAAGAATTCGTCCGCACACTTTTACCCTTGCAGAACTTCCAGACAAGAAAGAGAAAGAACACCTGTTGCTTTTCCACCTGCAGTGGCTGAATCTCAATTGCTCCTATGATTTTTCGAGAAGTGAACATGCATCGAAAAATCAACAACACTGATGATTTTACGATGCATCTGAATTTCATGAGTCATGGCGGTGTTTAGGATTTCATCTGTTTGCTTTTGCGTTTTGATCGAATTTCAGTCACGAAATTCTAGAATATGAAATTTTTAAAATATTCATTTTCTATATTTGAACACTTAAACATGAAACCAAACCGATTTGACAAAATAAAACATTCTATTTTTGATGACAAAATGAATGAATGATTTTCTATTCCGAAAAAACTATAGAGTGAATTTTGAATTCTATTATTCATTAATTCACATAGAAAAAGTTATACGATAGATTTTTTGGGGACTCATATCTGTTATTTAAGTGTTAAAAATCTGTTATTTAACTAATTATTAGATATTTTAAAATTTTCAGTACTATTGTATTTTCTATCAGCAGGTTTGAGCCAGTTTTGTAGTTGACTCTAATTTCTGTTGCAATAAATTTTAGAATTGATGATATGGGCGTGTTTACTAATTTTTCTGGGAAGTTCAGATGTTTTAAGTTAGACAAATATATACAGTGGCTCACAAAAGTGTTCGTACATTTACGATTTTCAATGAAATAGGGCTCTATACATTAATTAAAATTAATATTTAAGAATGGGTATTTAATAATAAGATCTATAATCTATTCTTAACAAAACTACATGAAATATTTTTAAGACATAGTAAAACTTTATTTTTAAGAAATAAATAATCAAAAAGTAACAAAAATTTTATCTCACAAAAGTCTTCGTACACTTTAAAAAAATTTCTAAATATTAGTAAATATTCTAATTTTTCGTTAAATTAATATTTAGGAAGATATCCTTTAGCATCCACAACAGCTTTTAAATGTTTGGGAATAGATTTCACTAGCATTTTTGTAATTTCTGCATCAATGTTCATCCATTCTTCCATCATTACTGTTTTTTAGTTCGTTTTCTGTTTTAATGTCGTATTTTCCTACTCTAACCTCCAGTTCTCTCCAAATATGTACAATTGGGTTTAAATCTGGCGATTGAGGTGGCGTTTTCAAATTTTGTGGACAATTACAGAGACACCAGAGGCGAACGTTGAAAGCCGTGTGCTTAGGATCGTTATCTCGATAAAAAAAAAACAAAGTTGTTTCCAGTATCAAAATTTTGGGCTGATAATTTTAAATTGTCTCTTAAAATATTAAAATAAAGAGCATGATTCATTATGCCATCAATAAATACCAAATTACCAAGATCTGATGCTGACATGCACCCCCACCCAAGGACACCTCCACCGCCATACTTAACTGTTCAAACTAAGTTCTTGGGATTAAGGTCCTCATTTTTTCTTCTCCATACCATTATACGTCTATCGGAACCAAAAATGTTAAATTTCCTTTCATCTGCAAATAAGACATTATTCCAATACGTTTCGGGTTTATTTAACACTGATTTTGCGAAGGAAAGCCTAAGCTTTCTGTTTTTCGCACTAACGAAAAATTTTCTACGGGCAGAACGCCCATTTAATCCAGCTGCTCTGAGAACTCATCGAACAGTTTCAGGTGAAATTGAAGTAGAAAATTTTTCATTAAATTCTGCATAAACTTGTAAAGCACTCAAACGTGGAATTTTCACAAATTTTCTAATTATAAATCTCTGATCACGTTTTGTTAACTTTGCCAGTAAACCTTTTCTTACCTTGTTTTCGATCCAATTTTATTCTTTAAAGCGTTTTAACACATACTGAACTGTAGAATGGGATACATTAACTAATTTAGCAATATTCCGAACTGATTTACCACTTTATGATGAAAAATAATCAATTTTCGAATGCTGATTGTCGTTTCTTTATGACTATGAGACATTTTTAAATAATAAACAGAATATTACGGTATAATCAAGCAAAAATTAAAACCAAACGATTTTTTGAATGCCACCACAATGCAAAAATAAAAATAAAGCGTTAGACGATCATTTAAATTATGAATTTATCCGAAAATATTTCAGTGTACGAAGACTTTTGTGAAATAAAGTTTTCGCTACTTTTTGATTATTTATTTCTTAAAAATAAAGTTTTACTATGTTTTTAAAATATTTCATGTAGATTTGTTAAGAATAGATTATAGATCTTATTATTAAATACCTATTCTGAAATATTAATTTTAATTAATGGATAGATCCCTATTTCTTTGAAAATCTTAAGTGTACGAACACTTTTGGGAGCCACTGTATTTCAGTTGAAGATTATTTCCAGTTTTAGAACTGCAAACAGTATAATGGTGTGAATATTTTTCGTTCTATAAGTATGAAATTATAATAACACTCTCAACTCCTCTTTTTTAAAATTTCATTTCATTCTTTGGAATTCTATCAATCGTGTTCCATTTCATTCTTT
>BGPR01022879.1:0-24854 GCA_013235015.1 Araneus ventricosus | reverse complement strand
AAAGAATGAAATGGAACACGATTGATAGAATTCCAAAGAATGAAATGAAATTTTAAAAAAGAGGAGTTGAGAGTGTTATTATAATTTCATACTTATAGAACGAAAAATATTCACACCATTATACTGTTTGCAGTTCTAAAACTGGAAATAATCTTCAACTGAAATACAGTGGCTCCCAAAAGTGTTCGTACACTTAAGATTTTCAAAGAAATAGGGATCTATCCATTAATTAAAATTAATATTTCAGAATAGGTATTTAATAATAAGATCTATAATCTATTCTTAACAAATCTACATGAAATATTTTAAAAACATAGTAAAACTTTATTTTTAAGAAATAAATAATCAAAAAGTAGCGAAAACTTTATTTCACAAAAGTCTTCGTACACTGAAATATTTTCGGATAAATTCATAATTTAAATGATCGTCTAACGCTTTATTTTTATTTTTGCATTGTGGTGGCATTCAAAAAATCGTTTGGTTTTAATTTTTGCTTGATTATACCGTAATATTCTGTTTATTATTTAAAAATGTCTCATAGTCATAAAGAAACGACAATCAGCATTCGAAAATTGATTATTTTTCATCATAAAGTGGTAAATCAGTTCGGAATATTGCTAAATTAGTTAATGTATCCCATTCTACAGTTCAGTATGTGTTAAAACGCTTTAAAGAATAAAATTGGATCGAAAACAAGGTAAGAAAAGGTTTACTGGCAAAGTTAACAAAACGTGATCAGAGATTTATAATTAGAAAATTTGTGAAAATTCCACGTTTGAGTGCTTTACAAGTTTATGCAGAATTTAATGAAAAATTTTCTACTTCAATTTCACCTGAAACTGTTCGATGAGTTCTCAGAGCAGCTGGATTAAATGGGCGTTCTGCCCGTAGAAAATTTTTCGTTAGTGCGAAAAACAGAAAGCTTAGGCTTTCCTTCGCAAAATCAGTGTTAAATAAACCCGAAACGTATTGGAATAATGTCTTATTTGCAGATGAAAGGAAATTTAACATTTTTGGTTCCGATAGACGTATAATGGTATGGAGAAGAAAAAATGAGGACCTTAATCCCAAGAACTTAGTTTGAACAGTTAAGTATGGCGGTGGAGGTGTCCTTGGGTGGGGGTGCATGTCAGCATCAGATCTTGGTAATTTGGTATTTATTGATGGCATAATGAATCATGCTCTTTATTTTAATATTTTAAGAGACAATTTAAAATTATCAGCCCAAAATTTTGATACTGGAAACAACTTTGTTTTTTTTTTATCGAGATAACGATCCTAAGCACACGGCTTTCAACGTTCGCCTCTGGTGTCTCTGTAATTGTCCACAAAATTTGAAAACGCCACCTCAATCGCCAGATTTAAACCCAATTGTACATATTTGGAGAGAACTGGAGGTTAGAGTAGGAAAATACGACATTAAAACAGAAAACGAACTAAAAAACAGTAATGATGGAAGAATGGATGAACATTGATGCAGAAATTACAAAAATGCTAGTGAAATCTATTCCCAAACATTTAAAAGCTGTTGTGGATGCTAAAGGATATCTTCCTAAATATTAATTTAACGAAAAATTAGAATATTTACTAATATTTAGAAATTTTTTTAAAGTGTACGAAGACTTTTGTGAGATAAAATTTTTGTTACTTTTTGATTATTTATTTCTTAAAAATAAAGTTTTACTATGTCTTAAAAATATTTCATGTAGTTTTGTTAAGAATAGATTATAGATCTTATTATTAAATACCCATTCTTAAATATTAATTTTAATTAATGTATAGAGCCCTATTTCATTGAAAATCGTAAATGTACGAACACTTTTGTGAGCCACTGTATATATTTGTCTAACTTAAAACATCTGAACTTCCCAGAAAAATTAGTAAACACGCCCATATCATCAATTCTAAAATTTATTGCAACAGAAATTAGAGTCAACTACAAAACTGGCTCAAACCTGCTGATAGAAAATACAATAGTACTGAAAATTTTAAAATATCTAATAATTAGTTAAATAACAGATTTTTAACACTTAAATAACAGATATGAGTCCCCAAAAAATCTATCGTATAACTTTTTCTATGTGAATTAATGAATAATAGAATTCAAAATTCACTCTATAGTTTTTTCGGAATAGAAAATCATTCATTCATTTTGTCATCAAAAATAGAATGTTTTATTTTGTCAAATCGGTTTGGTTTCATGTTTAAGTGTTCAAATATAGAAAATGAATATTTTAAAAATTTCATATTCTAGAATTTCGTGACTGAAATTCGATCAAAACGCAAAAGCAAACAGATGAAATCCTAAACACCGCCATGACTCATGAAATTCAGATGCATCGTAAAATCATCAGTGTTGTTGATTTTTCGATGCATGTTCACTTCTCGAAAAATCATAGGAGCAATTGAGATTCAGCCACTGCAGGTGGAAAAGCAACAGGTGTTCTTTCTCTTTCTTGTCTGGAAGTTCTGCAAGGGTAAAAGTGTGCGGACGAATTCTTTTTCGCCCTCTTCAAAGTCGACATCACCTGCCCTTATCTAAGTACAGGTGGTTGTTTTACATCTCGTGATATACAACGCATGATATTTTATGATTCACTCGCGTGCTCTGTATCATGGTTCAAGTATTTCATTCATGGACAGTTACATGTACTATAACATTTTAGAAAATTTTAATGTTTTGAAGCGTTTATGCTGAGATATAAAAAAAAAATCTTTTAATGGCAAAATTGATTCTAAGAAAATTCTTAATATAAATTTCAATTCTCCCAAGCTGTCACTCCGTCTCTATCAGTTAATTTTTTCAAGTCAACAGACTTAGCCAGAAATTTGATAACATTCACTTACATTCAATTCACATGATAGACTGGTCGATCGAAAATATAACGTCAAATGAAATTGTGCCATTCAATTTTAAAAATCCATTTGTGAAGAAATTATGAAAAGTTAAAGGACATATTTTCATGTAAAAACTCAAGGAATATTCCATGAATAGCTTAATTCTCGAAAATGAAAAAGAATTGAAAAAATCATACCATTCTGTTTCTCAAGATGAGATTGTGTAATTCGATTCCATATTTTTCTTTAACAATCGGTATATAAAAATGATTACAAACCGATTTGAGATCATATTTTGAAAACTTAAACGGTATATTTTCATTTAAAAATTCAATCAACTTTCCATAGGTAGCTTAATTCGGAGAAATGAAAAAATAATTCAAAAAAAACTTCCATTCTATCTTCTTTTAAAGTTGAGATCGAGTCATTCGATTCCATACTTCTAATCAAAATTCGGTAGGTAATAAAAATTATAAACCGATTTGAGATTATATGAAAAATCAAAAGGCATTCGTTCAATCGAATAACATCATATGCATACCATAATTTACAGAAATGGAAAAGAACATTGATAAGTACCTTCCTCATATTTCATCTTCATTTGTCAACAATATGACTGCAATTTTTTTCTTTCTAATTGAAAATATACGCTACTGTTATGCCTATATAATAATTACACATTGGTAGAATACAATAGGTACAATTCGGTAGAATGATCGACTTTTTTTCTAAATTTTTCATGACGTATGGCAGAAACTGTTGTAATAAAATTCACTTTTATTGCTTTTTTTCAAATTTATTCAAAAATGGCAAATTTGAATAAAAATCTTTCGAAGAGGGATCCAGTAAAACTGATATTCAAATTTCGATTCTAAATACCAAAATAGACCGCTGATGTAATGTATCACGTTTAAAAATAAAAAATAACTTCCATATGAAAACGTTTTCCAATAAAGTTCGAAATCGTTTGCTATTTTCTTTCATAAATATTCTATAACCGAATAGCAAGATGGCAGCATAAACAAGAGTTTCTTGACATTGTTTTTAAACGTTGGTAATAAAGCAGCATTCGTTTTTATGAGACTATTATACTTTGAAGAACATTCAAGGGTATCTTATATTTATTTGACATTCGTAGAATAACCGATTTCATTTGGAATTGATTCAACTAAAATATACTGTTCAAATATAAACATGGATTTCTTTATTCTACGTGAAACATTATTGTTTAAGCAAAAGTATTATTAATATAGAATATCGGAGTGCAAATAGAGGGAAATTTTCATATAACGAAGGTTAGTTATTACATATATATGCTGTAATTTTAATATTATAATTATTAGTTAGGCAATTAGAATTATTAAAATTGTTCAATTATTTAATTAATATTACGTCAGATCTAATGAAGTTAACCGAAGTCTTTTTCTGAATTTGATGTTCCCGATACTTTAATCGACGCTCATATGAGTATACATTAAATCTCCAAACCTTGTTTAAATCATAATTATTCATTATTTAAATTTAATTATTATTTTAATTGAAAACAAAAATTTAAAAATAATTCTCAATTTAATATTATAATTACCAGTTTTCTAGTATGTTCCAAACCTGGCTGGTAATTCAGTACCCAAATTCAGGAACCCAAGCTTCACTGAAATTGACTTTAAATCAGATAGCACTCTATGTCCATTATTTGTATGTGATTAGATGAGGAAAAGAAGGGATTTTTTTTGAGGAAAAGGATTTTGTGTCTTAGTAAATAAAGAATTATTTATTAATTAAATTTAAATTTTGAATAAATTTCTACGCTACCACTTTTTTGAATTCTAAGAAAAATATTTTCGATTTTAGTTAACATTTTTAACCAAAGCTTTTTTTCATATAAATTTAAAGACTGAAAAGCAGTAAAATCAATACAAAGCAGTCAATTCAAAGAACAAAAATTTAAATCTGTGATTTCATCCGCTTACTACAATTGTGTTCTACATAATTATTCGAAGTTAAATCTTGTTTTCGTCCTACTGCGTTTAAAAGATCTCAAACACAAGAGATAAGAACAACAGGTAGATGACAACGCAGAACAGATTGTTATCGCCATCAGACATCAAGATGCCAGTTTGATTTACATTTCTAATATCGGGCACTAGCATGCCATTAGAAAGCGGTCTTCTTCCTTGTTTATCATATAAAACGACGAACGCAGCGGAACTCAGATAAATGCAATTTCCGCTCAGAAAAGAAACGGAAACTGCAAGCGTGCGTTATAAAAAAAGAAAGTTTCAGTAATAGTCTCAAAGCTATTTCGTTAAGTAAGTGGTTGAGTTTCAGATAATAATTTGCTTGACCTAGAAATCACAACACATGTTATCAAAACTAAATTTTTGCAATTTTGAGTGCTATTCAGGTTTGCCAGATCAAAATGACAAAATAAGGCCAAACATTCCTAAAAATAAGGCCAAAAAAGGCCAAACATTAATTTAATTTAAAAATAAGGCCAAAAAAGGCCAAACATTAATTTCAAAAATAAGGCCAAAAAAGGCCAAATTTGAAAAACTGATTGGAGTACTTATTTTTGGCTAAATTTACGATTAGAAAATGCTTTATTTTATAAAAACGAATCACTTTTGAATGACGCATGATAAATACCTTATTAATGAAACAATATTGAAGAAAAAAAAATTTTAACCACTCCATAAACAACTTTACAATGAAAAGTGATGGCTAAATGAAATAGCTGAACATAGTATATTATCTCATGATTGAACAAAAGTATGCAAGGTTATTTTTCAGTTTGTTCATAATAAATGAAAATCGATTCCGTATTAAAAATAAATAATAAACAGTATAAAAGGTTTATTCCATTAATACAAATAAAATTGATTTCAGATTCTTAATAAGCGTTTCTAATAAACAATAAAATTTTCAAGAATGCTCTATTTTTAGTTTCGATATTATTCACCTAATATCTCGACCGAATACACTGTGCCGTTCGAAATATTATTTTAGAATATAAAAATTTTATATAAAAAAAAATTAGAATAGTTGTAAAAAGCAGTTCTAAAAATCACGAATGAAAATAAAGCCAAAAAAGTTCAAAAATGAATTTAAGGCCAATTGAAAATTCGCAAGGCCAGCCGCTTTGAAAAAAGGCCAAATTTCGAAAATTTGGCCTTAAAAAGGACAATATGGCAACCCTGGTGCTATTAAACCTATTTAAGGTTAATGAAATATCTTTAGAAGAAAGCTAAATATTTTCAAAATGTCTTTTTTATCTTTATTTATGAGTTAGTGTGACTGATGCACTGTCTTGTACACGACGATATCTTTACCATCAAGTTGTCTGGATGCTGGTAGTCGCTATGGGAGCAGGTTACCATACGGGGAATCCATTTCGAGTTGGTAGAAGTTCATTCAAGTTAGTTACATTGGCGCATTTAGTGCCAAATTGGCTATATAGTTAATAACTATAGGATTAGTCTTTTCTCGCTGGCAACTCGCTCGCAAACTTTCGCCAAGGATAAAATATAACCCAGACTTCCATCGGATTCCTTCTATTGGAAATGGATCTGACCCAACATAACCAGTTCCTGTAGCGACCGCCACCACTCAGACAACTTGGTGGAAAGAGATCTCGTCGCGGACAGACTGTACCAATCAGTGGCGAATTCGGAGGGGTCTATTGGGCTGAATCCCCCAGAGCTAAGCCAGAATTCTTGATTTTATTTAAAATCATTACAACGGTTTGTTCTTAATTTCCCTATTTTTTAAAAAAAATAATAAAAATGTGTCAAAATTGCTTTCTGGCTTGGCAGGCTCGAAAATTTTCCTACTTTTCTAGTCATTCCACTTGCACTTGTAGCGTTGTCACGGTTGAAGACATTTATTGGCTGGTTATTTCGTTGCAAATTTTATAAAATTATCGAAAGTATTGTATTGTTCTTCATGATTTTTATTGTCAGGGGAGTGAAGTCTGTAAAGATAAAATGTTTTGGTTTACATAAGCCATGAGGCTGGACATACGTCACTACGATACAAAATATTTATGACCTCAACCCCCCCGCCCAAGACCCAAATGCTGGATTCGCCAATGGTACCAATATATCATTTCCCTTGCGTATCTAATGTATGGGAGGCTCCAATAACTTCACAGACAGTTTGCTGCCCCGTCCTAATTGTAATTGCTAGATTTATTATTAATAAAAAAGACAAAAAGATTTAAATCCTCGTTAGCACCATAGCGGCCATATCTTAGAATGACCTGAAAAGGGGAAAATATTTTTACACTCTTTTAATTAACTTGATTTGTTTCATGTTGGTAAAGATGGGATATTTTAGACGATTCTTCACTCACGTCTTAATGTTCTAGATTTCAGAAACTTTGAGCAGTTGTGCATCCCCGATAAAAATAAAATCAATCAAATTAATTATCAGGTAATAGATTAATTTGAAGTAAATTTTGATTCCATATGGAGTGCGTCGTCTTGTGGTGGATTTGAGAAAAAATGATTTTGAGTTTCAATAATATTGACAATGATAATTTTTAAATACATGAAAAACTAAGAGGTAGAAAATAAGAAAAATAAAAATATATAAAACACGCTTTTAGTTACTGTGATAAAAAAGTAGAAAATAATTTTGTATCAAAAATATGGACTTGAAAACGGAAAAAAATTTGGGACGAACTCGCCTTTTGTCTAGAACAGCACTTATCTAAAGCCATTCTTAATTAAAAAATTACCGATACATTGCAAAAACTTTGCCTAGAACAGAAATGATCCAGAATTATTCTTAATTCGGAATTCATTTAAGTGTTTAAAGACGGCTGAAACTTCATTTAGAACAGATATGATCTAGAACCATATTTAATTCGAATTTCAATTTTATGGTTTCAGACAAACCATAACAGAAAGTCTCATAAAAATGCAAAGAAAATTTTGTATTTTATCCAGTTTGCTAATGCTTTGCTTAAGAAAATGAAAAAATGGTAAACTATGTTACTACTTAATTATTATTCAAATTATCAATGTTAGAACTTCTTCATTACCTCTGTAATAAATATTAATATAAGGTTTTCATTTCTTATTATAATTTTATGAGTTTTTATTTTGACAGCTCATTCAATTTGATATAGTTCTAAAATCTCCAATTTCAATGTTCAAATCTAATATTTCAGTCAGCGTTATTTACTCTTTAAAAACTGAAAAAATGTAAACTGAACACAGCACAAAATAAGGCTAATGATTCCTCACCAAAACTTATGATTCATTACGAAAATTATTTCAGCGGAAAATTCAGTAACCCAGACTCTACTATAAAAACAGCTGGGAAATACAATAGTCCCGTCTCGGCTGTAAACCAACTGAAGAACCATTTCCACAGCTACCATCTGCCTTATTTTTACATTAAATTATCGTTATTTTGTTGGAGAAGCAGAGACAAACAAAGTTATGTTGCTATGTTATGAACAAAAATGAGAAAGTAAAAGAAATAAAATTCCATAATGGGATTCCAGACCAAAATAAATTCTTTCAGAACCTCATAATGTTTTGTAACATTGTTAATGTTGGTTATATTTAACGGCGTTATTTAATTCTATATAATTAGATACTTAAATATTTTCCCAAAGTGGTTGAAAGGCATTTCGTAGGAAGGTTAATTTTAACCACTTTATTTATCTCATCATTTTCATATGTCGCTACTAAGGGTCATATCCGTGCTAAATCCGAAAATTCTACCTTTTAGGAGAGTTAACTAAAGGTTACATTTTGTTACCAGTTTTTTACATATTTTTAAAAATCTTAAACATCACTGTTATTACACATGTTTACGTAATTTGGCTTCTTTCACGCTTTTCAAGATGGAATTTTGAATAGATTTTTTTTCACTTTCTAATGCGCTGCTTTCTGTACAGTTTTGTGTTCTTAATGACAATATAATATTTTAATTTTTCCTAAAACTTAATTATTAACTAATCGATTGGTTTTAATTAAATTTGGTCCCATATGGCAAGTGTCCTGTGGTAGTCAAATAGAGAAAAAATTTAACACTATGTTCCATAATATTTATAATCATGATTTATGAAATATTTCGAAGTCTAAAAAGTAGAAAATAAAATAAGTTAAAAGAAAAAAAGACTTTTGTTAGTGTATTAGAAATTCAAAAATTAATTTTTTATCAAAAAATATGGATCTGAAAGCAAAATTCGTAAACATGTAAGACGCTAAAAATAGTACGAAAAGCAAATTCAACCACTACAAATAAAAAGAAACAAAATTCATAAACATTCATTAAAATTGAAATATGTTATGACAGCGCTTAAAAAATCTTAATTTATTTAGAAAACTTATCCTCACGCCTTAGCCATTTTTAATTTTAACTTCCGAAGTTTTGATAAAAAAATATTTTCCATTTTTAGTACACTAATTTAAGCATGTTTTTTTAACTGTTTTATTTTTATGTTTTTGATACCCTCCTTTTTCATGTAAATCTCAATTTTTTTTCTAAAAGTGTTTTTTTCATTAATTTAATGAACTGCACTCAAATATTTGTTGTAGATGCATGTTTTCGAAACTGTCTCGTTGAATATTGCATTTAAACTAGTCCTGAACCAAAATTCTATACTCATTCCCATTAAGCACAACGGCCCTTCCTGACCCATACTAAGAATAGAGCCAGCATGAAGAAGCAGCCAGCCTCAAGCTTGATGTACAGTAAAACTTCGATTAACCGCCACCGTCCAGACCAGGGCGGCGACGGATAACCGTACAGACGGAAAACAGAAGTCTCTTAATACATATGTACAGTAACTTGATTTCACTGTTGGCTTGGGACAAGGGTTGTCAGATCAAAATAGCAAAATAAGGCCAAAAAAAGCCAAATTTGGAAATTAATAATTGCACTCATTTCCCACTTATTTGTTATAAGAAAATGACTACCCTTCATTAAAAGGAATCCCACTAGATTGACATATATAAAGATTTTTTTTAAAAACATCTACATACACTGCTTTGCAAAAAAAAGAA
Source organism: Araneus ventricosus (assembly GCA_013235015.1). Lineage (NCBI taxonomy): Eukaryota > Metazoa > Arthropoda > Arachnida > Araneae > Araneidae > Araneus > Araneus ventricosus. The sequence continues at coordinate 14,994 of BGPR01022879.1, read as the reverse complement.
AGAAGAAATTCTGTTCTTGCCGGTGCAGAATGAAATGTTCGAGCGAAACATATCAACTCCTGTTAATAACAATTTTATTTTTCAACCTGATTACAATAAAATAACTGTAATGCGATGCCCTCTCTCTCTCTCAACGTATAATAATAATATTAATATTTCACGCTTTTGCGTTGAAATTTTCGTAAAAGAATTCGGCCATGAAAAGAAATAAATAAAAACAGAGAAAATGGTTCTTATATGCTGTACAGAGACAAGCATAGCTTCTTCTAGAGGCATTCTGACTAAAACAGTTTGAAGAAAGGGGACAGAAACCTTTCTCATCCTGGAACCACTTCGTTTGACAGCTCACTGTAGACCATTTGAAAAGTGTCATATCAAAAGTTTATTGAAAAAATAGTACAAATATATATTAAGAATCGTTCTAAAAGTCATAAGCAAAAATAAAGCGAATAAAAGGCCAAAAATGAATTTAAGGCCAAATGAAAATTCCTAAGGCCAATTGCCTCGAAAAAAGGCCAAATTTCCAGAATTTGGCCTTAAAAAGTCCAATATGACAACCCTGCTTGGGACGAACATGAATATAAAACCCTTTAAAAGTGATTAATGCACACATATTGTATTTAGTTTTACAAAACCATTAATATAAACTTTATGCGCTTTAGAGTAATTATATGCGGAAATATATTGTAATACTACACTGGATTTTTGTAAGACGTTGACGGATAACAGAAACCGACAGTTAATCGAAGTTTTACTGTAGTAGTAATTCTCACAGAAGCAATATAACTTTTATTCTAAAAAACCATGCAGTTGTTAAAGACGTTGTTTTGGCCGTTTGTTCGTTTCAAAAAAGGGGGAAGTAAACGACCATCCAGAATGTGCGATTTAAGTTTGTGTTTTCAATAGATTTTATTCATTACCGGGAGGAAAGTTCTACTTTTCCTTTCTTCCTGAAAAGTCAATGAACCATGAAATCAGATTATGGTAATGAAATAATGCAACTTAAACCAATTTTAAATTAAATGCTTTTATTCACAGGAACTTTCTATAAAACCACTACTTTGCACCATTACCCCTTACAATTATTACTTATGCATGGGTAAGTCAGTTCTGTTGATGCCTTTAAATTAATAGAAAGCCACTTCTGGTTAGCCTACAAAATTTGTCATAACTTTGTTCTGAAATAATACACCATGCTTTTTACAACTGCTACACTGTACTTTGTTAATGTACCATGAAATCAATTTACGTCACTAAAATATCACAAATAAAACCAATTTAAAATTAAATGCTTTTATTCACAGGAACTTTGTACCAAACCGCAACATTGCACCATTGCCCCCTACAATCATAACTTCAGGACATATGCTTGTAGTTTGTAGGCCAGTTCTCGCAATGCCTCAAGTAGCCAGTTAGCGAAGAAAATGTTTCAAATCTTCGTTCTGAAGTAATGCACTTTTGCCTCGTACAATCGCTACTCTGTACTTCGCCACCTTTTCCAAATTTAAAAATGCTTGAAGCTGGTTGGGTAGGCCGGTTCTCGCGATGCCTTCTGGAAGCCAATTCTGATTCAGCCACAAAATTTTCCGTATCTTCAATCGACAGAAATGTTTCAATGATCGTGGTTGGACAACATCAGCAACTGCACCAACAGACTGTGAGTAAAATTCGTAGATATGGTTGATTAGTTCTGGATCGAGTGCTTCTCCGAAAGCACTTGTGATTTCCTCGAGAGTTATGTAGGAATCGGGATAAGTAGACCACAGCAAACGTAAGGCTTCTGAAGCACCCGGTGGATCACTCGCTTGTGTGAAGTAAGTTAAAACGATTTGCAGTAGAAGACAGTACCTCTGTTTACCCATAAAACTCTCTGGCTTCAACAGTACCTCCTTGGTCAGGTTCAGGTATTTTCTGAAAAAAAGGCAGTAACAGTAATTATTAAATAGCAGAAAATTTTCCAACAGCAGTTTTACTTTTTACAAGATCAGAATTTTCATGGTAGGGGAAGGTTGTGTTATTTAGACCATCTAAGTATTTTCCAATGTGCAGTGTCTGCAAAGTTATTTTAATTAAAAAAAGATAGTAAAATTTTTTTTGCAGTTTATTTACGAATATTTTTTAAAGGCATATTCAAGTTGCTTCATCGGTGCAGCTAAAGAAACTCCTTTACCAAATTGGATCGCAAATTTCTTTAAACACATTTAAAGCAAAAGTAATTTTTTATTCTCAAATTCACACTGCCACACAGTGTATGAACACAGGTATGACATTTTATGTGCTTTACCATTTCTTCTTCTGTTGTCTCCTCACATATGATGCAAAATCATGTACTGATGGTTTCAAAATTCCAAAACTATCACTTTTGGATTATTTTATTCCGGAAAGGGGTGACAGGCAATGAATAAGATGAGCGCATATCCGAAGTTTTTTGTTAGGTCATGTTAGGTTAAAGTAAATATCTACCGCTCCATTTCTCATTTCACCCCTGTCATGCCACTAACCTCCACGTAGCTGTTCCGGTCCTCAGCCAAAAGAAGTGAAGTGAACTGTGGGAGAAACAGCTGCGCGCGAGCGAGTTGGTAGACGCCATTAATGGTATTGGATCTCTGCACAGAGTGTGCAAGTTTTTTGTTGGAGTTCTCGAGGTGAGTAATTAATAAGTAATTATGAATAATCTTAAACGTGAATCGTAATTGTACATATGTATATATCTTCTATTTAATCGTATATAGTAGTACTAATAAACTACTGCGAAAGAAAAAAGTGAATTTATTGGAGGCTAGAGTATACAGTTATTGCAACCCCTATTTGGGGGAAATGAACTCCGCCTGCCACATGCGCTTTTCAAACCAACATTTGGCGTCCTTAATGTCCCTTCATTGCAGATCAATTGTTTGTGGACCAATCTGAGTAACTTTTGTTATTACACAAAAAAAATCCTAACCTTATCTTTAAACTATTTTATTGGTTTGATTTTATACATCAAATTGTAATATTTCACAAAATATTGCATGAAAATTTTAATGTTGCAAGTTTTTAAAATTGATTATCTATTTTACAAAGGATTGAAATTAGTTTAATTTTATACAGGAAAGAGCTTTTGCTTATTTTCAATTTGCAGTAGTGACACAAAATTCCATGAAATAGTTGTTAGTCCCCCGGTTCCCTAATTGTGTATTTCAAGTTGTGATTGTTAACATTTTTTTTTATTTTTGTATACGATTCCCCTTACTACTGACAAGACAGAATGTGAGTTAATGACGCTGGCTAAAAACAATGCATACTGAAATTCAGAAAAGTTCGAAACCATTAAAATTATATGAAAGTATTACTAGCAATAAATATCTACCTACGTTTCGAACATTTTAACATGATAAAATTATCTGTAAATTGCGAGATGAAACATGCATGATGCAAAAATCGTTCTAACTCTCTTACAGGCGAACCGTCCTTCCCGCTATATTCCGCGCTAGCCATCCCTCTAGAGCCGAGACAGAAAACTGAACTATTTCGCTCGAACTCATCTTCCTTCCCCAAAGGAAACGAAGCGAAGAGAGACTTGGGCGCCTTTCGCCGAGTATGTTGTTCTGAAGTGTGTATTTCTGCCGGAACCGCTAGAATGATTGCGAACTGTCTAAACTAGGCTGAGATGGTATATTTTAAACTAGCAGTACGCGCACGGCGTTGTCCGTGGAATCAGGACTGGGGAAAAAATGACACGAAAAAGTTTTTAAAACAAAATCAAAACAAAAGATACACATTGTTTGATTTTCCTGCTTATTATTTTTTTTGTCGTGCTACAGTACAGAGTACCTTAATCCAAAACAATATTACAAATTGGAACGTGAAAATGATTATTATACAGCAAGCAAAATATAAAATCGAATCAGAAAATAATAATCGAAGTAATTCATTCAGGTGAAGGTCCTGACGTATGCTGCGCGTCTGCCAATCAAAATTGCCAGCAAAGTTCCGAAGAAGTGCCGCGCGAGGAAATCGCTCGAGAAAAATAATTCTCAACCGCCCAGAAAAAAATTAATTAAAAAAAAACTGGGAAAATATATTTTAATTGTTCTTGTTTTAAATCCGACAGAATTATTCCAGTTATAAGCTGAAAAAAAATTGAAAATAATAGTGTTATAAGAAAGTCGGATGCAATAAATTCAAAAACATTTAGATGGCAAAACTGACTATTTTTTAAAAAATTCTCAAAATTCAGTAAATTACGTTAGAAATTCAAAACTAACTTCATTATAACTGAAATCGCGTGCTCTTTTTGATGGTCTATCTATTTTTGTCGTACAATTATTTGAAACCATTCTATTCAGAAATTAGTGCGAAAAATCAACCCAAACAACACAAAACATTAAATAAAAATTTTCTAGATTAAATTTTAAAATTTCGTCTGGACATCGTACACACACACACACGCAAACATTGCCTTTTATAAGTAAGACCAGCAGTGCGCGCACGGCGTTGCCCGTGGAATCAGGACTTCAAAAAGGTGGGGGGAGGGAGAAATGCTAACAATGACACGAAAAAGCTTTGAAAACAAACGATACACATTATTGATTTTCCCGCTTATTTTTCTTTGCGATAATGACATTTATCCAAACAGAAATGTAATATTCTTGCTTTTTCCTCTCGACAATGAGGCGAATGTAATGACGTCACCTGCCGGAAGGAATGGGATTGTAGAAATGTATGAAAGCATATGACGTCACCTGCCGGAAGGAATGGGATTGTAGAAATGTATGAAAGCATATGACGTCACCTGCCGCGAGGAAGGTCACGTTGCAACAATGCATTCTGGGATGGTCCGGAGAAGCTTTCGCTGTTAAATCTCGCTAGCGAAAAAACTGTTTGGACTGATTAGGAAAAAATTTATTTTTAAAAAAATGAAAAAAGATATTTAATTCTTGTTATATTAAAATATTTGATTGAAATTGCTTGATTATATCTTGTTTTAAATGCGGCAGAAATGTTCCAGTTATGAGGTGAAAAAAATAAAAATTATAGAGATGTGAGAACGTCAGATGCGATAATTTGAAGAAATCTTTATTAAAATTGCCATAAAAGTGACTATTTTTCAAAAATTTCTCAAAATTCAGTAAATTATGTTAGACGTACGAAACAAACTTCATTAGAATGGAAATCATTTGTTCTTTCCGACAATGTAACTGTTTTTTTGTACAATTATTCGTAGCCATGCTATTGTGAGAATTGACCACACAAGAAAATAATAAACTATAGATAGGATGAATGTTCATTGAACACAATGGATAATAGTATCTTTTCTTTATAATAGCTGGAGGTGGCAGCTCATAATGTTTGATGCATGAGGCTTATTTCTGAGAACTTGCTACTATTTCCAGTGATGAGATTGGAATGAAAGGGACCAATATGTTGTATTGTGACAATAGGAGTTTCCAAACAAGCAGAAATAAACAGATTACCACAAACTTGAAACTCACTGAATATTTCGTGTATAAAAAAATATACTCTTAGTCAGGTTTGAAGTTACTGTTCAGCAACGGATTCCGAGACTACCACTTTTGGACGATTTTACGCCGGAAAGTGGTGTCCGGCAATGAGTCATATGAGCGCATTTCCGGAGTTCTTTGTTAGATCACGCCCAGTAAAATGTAAACATCACACTTCCAGTCTTCACTTTCCCCCTATTTTGATGAAAATAACTCCGCCCGGCGCATGCGCAAAGGGTTTCCGAATCCGTTGCTAAATAATACATCTTCTTAGTATGTACTAAAAAAACAATCTAATTGAAAGCGGAAATAAAATAATATAACGAATATTCTCAAACTGCAAATCCTAATTTTTTTTTTTCATTTTAAACCGAGTTAGTTTTTTGATTTGAATTAAATCCTATTTTTTTTAAAATTAGATTATTACTGTTATACGTCTTGTAAAAAAAAAAAAATCATTTTACTGTTCTACGTTTTGTAAAAAAAAAGAACGGGGGGTTGCAGTTTTCTTACGTACTTATAAGAGGGGGGTTTGCGATTTGCTGATAAGAGGGGGAGGGGGAGTCAAAAATTACCAAAAACATGCTTACGTAATATTTGAACGGTCCCTGTTGGAGAGCCTTAGCTAAGTAAAAAATTAGACCAAGGTATAAAAAGTTTTCGCACTCGGAAAAGTAAAAATAATTAAATTACTTCTCTCTAAAATAGAATTATTAAGCCAAATAAATAGTTATTTTTTAAAGACACAACCGGTGTCTTTTTCAAAAGCATCAATACACTTCAGAAGACAAAATCAAACATAAAGCAATGAAATTAGGGTAAAGTAAACAATATTCAGAATAGTAAAATATGCGTATTCTGAGCCCCAGGCTCTACAAAGGTTATTTCTATGAAGATAATAAATCATTTTTTAAAATTTCCAATGTGCATTTTACTTACACAGACGCACCAAAAATTTATTTTACTTGCTTTGCAATTTAAAAATGGGAAATTCAAATTGCTGAGTGTGCATATTAAAACGTGTGCATGCTACGTAATAAAATAGGAAGTAAAAATTCTGTCTTGGAGGTAATGTCCAGAAAAAGTAATATTTTTAGCAAAACTTTAACTTTGGAAAAGGTATCACACAATAATTTGATGAAATAATTTTACAACATGAAAACATTGTTACAAATTGTGTATAAAATTAATTTTGAATAGTTTATTAGAATTAGAGAAAAAATTTTACAAATGAAATTGGTGTCACTGAAAAGCTAATTTTAAGAGGAAATAAAATTAATTTTACAGATGATATCGTGTAAAAACGCCAAAATCTTGCTTAATTTTTATATAACTGAAATTTTAAAAAAGGAGTAATTGTTGGGCTTTGAAAAGTTGACAGTGATTTTTCTCTCGTCTTTCAGAACACATCGACCAATTTTCATCAATATTGGACATAAACTGTAGATTTGTATTAGGAACACACATACAGGCAGACACTCTGTTTTATAGAGAGAGAGATTTAGTTCATTTTACTTAAATTATTTTTTAGTTTATCCGATTTTGGTAAGACTTAAGAACAAGGTGCGGTTTCTCGCCAAACTGGGAAATTGCGCCAACCATCCAAAAAGTTGCCAAATATCCGCCATCTTGAATAGTGTCAAGATGGCGGCGATTCTAATGACAGCCATAGCAAAAAATGTGAATAGTAAATAAAATTGGAAATAGTACATAAAATTGCAAATACTACATAAAATTGTATGAAATTTAACATGAATTTTCTGAAATTCTGGCAAAGTTTTAGGGTTGCCAACAAAATGAAGAAGGTTACCACATTTGGCGAGAAATCAATTTGGTGAGGGGAAAAAATTCAACTTGGCGGACCGCACCTTGTTCTTAAGTCATTTTTTATAAATTAGTTAATAAATACATGTTAGAAAACTGGCAATCGACTAAAAAAGTTTTTAATGCCTATAAAAACACAATACACAGCATGGCATAAGCTTAAAATCTAATCTTCGATTTTTCACAGTCCCTGTTTTTGGTAACTCTTGGGATAGTTAAGAGGAAATAGTGGTAAAGTTAAAAAACGTTTTCATACTTCTGCAGTCGTATTTCTCTTTTGCATATTCTCATTTGCACCCAAAGGGCGAATAGCGAAATTTTTCTACCAAAAAAATGAGGAAAATATCAATACAACTTAACCCTTTCATTACCAATATTTTTTTCTGAGAAAAAATAAAATAAGTACTTTAATACGGCAACTACAATACAAACATCAATAATATGCTGAAAAAATTTAAAAAAATAAATCACCAGGGGTGTGGAGGGTTCAGTGGGAGTTATGTGTCCCATTGGTATATTTTAGTGGGACACATATGTCCCAGTTGTACTGAAATTGTAAAGAAATAAAATAAGTACTTTAATACATCCACTACAATACAAATATCAATAATATGCTGAAAAAATTAAAAAAATAAATCACCAGGCGTGTGGAGGGATCAGTGGGAGTTATGTGTCCCATTGGTGTGTTTTAGTGGGACACATGTCCCAGTGGTACTGAAATTGTCAGTGTTACTAAGGGATACCAGTGGGACATATGTGTCCTATTGTTGTGGTTTAGTGGGACACATGTATCAGTGGTACTGAAATCGTCAGTGTTACTAAGAGATACCAATGGGACATGCACTCATATTAATACAACGCATTTTTATCACATAGGGTCATTTGAAACTGCTCGTGGGACATATATGACCTGGTGGTAGCGAAAGGGTTAAGATGTTCGATGACAAGCGCATGCGCGCTGTGTCATACAATGCAACATCAGTTACACGTTGGATTGAATGAGAAGTTACGTTTGTCATATGGCTGTGATGTTACTTGAATTTACCCCACTGCCTGCAAAAATTCTTTAAAAATATTTCCTAGTCCAAAATGTTTTTTTAACAATTGCTTACAGAATTTACGCATTATTCTAGCTGGCACAGAAATTACTGCTTCTACACCAATTACCACCAGCAAAGTTGGATGAATTCATTATTATCATTATTTAACAATAAGCATACGTGTAGGAAAAAAGTTAAAATGCAAAGATAAAGCAATATTGAGACACACTTACCCATAATGTAGAGTTAAATTCAGGTATCGATTGTAAATGGACGAACAAAAAGACGGGGCGTGTCTGTACTTTAACAGAGGACGAACATTGAGGAAAGCCTGCTGAAAGATGCACAGATTCGATAACGCATGATCATGAGCGCCAACCATTTCAATCCTTCTCCTCCCACAGCGATGAGCGAGATAAAGTAGGCCTTCTAACACCTCTGGCCTTTCGTATCCTTCTATCCAATCTCCTAAATTGCACTTTCGCAAAAACTGCTTCATTAATTCCGAATTAACAAATTTAGGGTACAACAAGTCAACGAAATAATTCGTGACTTCCGCGCTTAGGCAACCAAATTCGAACTCCTTTACAGCTTCAAGTCTTAGTAGCCATTTAGTAACTCTCAACTTATAACCAATATGGGTATGCTCGAAAATATATTCGATAAACCTTGATAATATGTAAGGATAATAATCCTTGCAAACTAATAGCTTTCCAACGGGGAAATGTTCTAAACCGGGAACCAACTCTTCAGGACTGGGTCCATGCTTCAAGCTGATACATCGTTGCTTTGGAATATCCAGGTGCAATCTGTACATGAGATATCTGTTGCGATCAAATTTTTTTCGACATTTCTCTTCCGTACACACAAAACCTTTGTCATGTTGTCGTCCAGAATGATAGCTTAGAGTTCCGTATCCAAACTCATGAGACACACAAGATATGCATAGCTCTAGGTTTAAGTAGGATAGGGAATCTTGAACTATGAAACAACATTCAATGATATCTTTCGTACTGCACAGTGCTACCCGTCTGTACTTCACAACATCCAAAAATCTAGTCATAGTCCTTAAAGTGTCGAATTCTGCACTATCAGGTCACGCAAGCTGAAGAAACGTTGAATTCTTCTTCACTTCATCTAATGCAGCAATATTATATCAACAGAGCGAACTAATCCAGCATCCGGAAAAAAATGCGAAGTGTTCTCGAACGTTAAAATCTTGTGCTGCACGTCTCAAAATGTTGAATCAAGCTTTTCTTATTGTTAGATTAATTATTATTTAATTCGAAATTCTTATTCAGAAACGCAAATTTAGGAAAACAGGGAAATCAGCAGGTCAGGAAACACGACTGCTGGTCTGAAAATCTGCCACATAAATATTCCACAATGTCTAGATTGGAGACAGTCAATGCGAACATCCATACCCTTTCCTCACCAGAACAGAATACTTTTTAATCAAAACGAAATTTCGTATTGGGAGAGAGGGGGGGGGGAGAGAAAGTTCGAGAAAAGCACGTTTAACCGAAAAAAAGATAAACTGATAGCGACACGTGACAATTAAAAAGTGGTTCATTTCCATAAAAGTCTATTTCTTTTATTCGCGAATGCTTTATTAAATTTTGATCCTGTTCAGAATTTAATAATTCTTTGCTTCTTTTTTTTCCCGCCTACTTCTGAATAGGTATGAAAGTCAATGGCAAATTCCTGATTTGTGAAAACTAGAAACAGGCTAATGGTGGGTTTATCTAATCTTTGGTAATAAAGAGACCTCTCCAAACCATTAGGCGCATATTGGCAGGGAAGTAACAAATTTTGCTAAAAGCCAATCAACCAATGGCAATAAAGAACAAAAAAGGCAAGTTCTACTACGTAGTTATATAACGTAAACGGAACAGCCACTCTTATTGGAGGATGATCGGTTTCAAAAGGTCGTGGCCAAGGTCATCCACTATGTTCGGGGAAATGTTCGTGTTTTTCGAAAACAGTTGAAAAATATCGGTGTTTTCTCCAAAATCTAGTTTAATAGGGTTATTCTTAATAACAGGGTTGCCATATTGGCCTTTTTAAGGCCAAATTATGGAAATATGGCCTTTTTTCAAAGCCCTTGGCCTTAGGAATTTTCATTTGGCCTTAAATTCATTTTTGGACTTTTTTGGCTTTATTTTCATTAATGACTTTTAGAACAATTTTTAATTATTTATTCTATTGTTTTTTAATTAATGTTTGATATTACACATTTCAAATTATATATAATGAGCTGTCAAACGAAATAGTTCCTGAATAGAACAAGGATGTTTTAAATTTCTTTAACTTAAATTTTAGCTTAATAATAAAACATTGAACATTTGCCTATCAAGTGGGATTCGTTTTCATGAAGAATAGCTGTTTTTCTAATAGCAAATGACGTTTTCAATCAATTTGTCAAATTTGGCCTTATTTTTAAGAAGGTTTGGCCTTATTTTGCTATTTTGATGTCAAAATAAGGCCAACTGCTATTTTGCTATTTTGATGTCAAAATAAGGCCAACTGGCAACCCTGCTTAATAATGAGTACAAAATTGCTTTTGTTTTACTTGTGGCCAAAACTTAGCTTCCGTATTTTAAAGCTTGTCGAAAGTATCTTCCTGTATGAAGTTATATCCCTGATCACTTCAATTAAAAAAAAAGAAATCCATGAATCAGGCTGATAAAATGTTTTGATAATGTTTCCAATACTTTCCTATAAAAAATAATTGTAAAACAATTAAAGAAAATATTTTCTCAAATCGTAATAAAGACCTCATCCATCTTTATTACAACCTGATCATATCAGGGGTGTTCGTGGCTTCATGAAAAAATACCTGAAATTTTAGCAGGAAAATTATGTGTAGGGAACGGATATGTATTCATTCATTACGGCGCAGAATCAACTTTTGCATACAATTTTTAATATGCTTTTTTCAAATAAGAAATTGATTTAATTTATTTTGTCTTAGTTCATGAGTTTTCAACAACATTCTATAACACACATGAAAATAAACCATCAAAATTGATAATAAAACAATATTAAATATTTAATAACATTTTGTATGAATAGCATTAATGAATGTATATGCAATAATCTTACTTAATTTTACTTTAAATTCTAATATTATATATTTTAAAATCTTAGTACTATATTAATGTATTCCAAAATCGCTTTTCTTAAACTCCAGTTTCATTTTATTTCCCGCGCTGGAGGTATATTAAATCTCGCGTTTTGGCATATTTATTACTAAAAGAATATTCTAATTACTTCCACGCGCTACACAAATCGCGAAATCAGCGACTTATTGCCGCCATACTTTTCCCTAAAACACTTACGTAATTTACTAAAAATAGTTATTATTCCCTTCACTTTGATCACGTGTCTATATATTAATCCCTACCTGAGAAAATGCAGGGATTTTCTGTTCTCTTTTTGACTTAAAACTTCAACTAAGATGCACGTATGTCCGCACTCTCCAAAAAAATGACTTAAATATTTGGATAATACAGAAAATTAGAATATAACTCGGCTTTTTACTGACTACAAACACGGAAACATTTTATATATATAAATTCTTATGGAACCATTCTTAAGTGAAGTAGTTATTCTTAGTTATGGTATGGCATTTTCTAAAAAATCCATTTGGATTGACTCAATATAATCCAAAGTAAACAACAAGAATATATTGAGAAAAAATTTCCACTAAACCTAAATTTTTTTTCCTGGTCTTTCATATTTCTTATAAAAAATGTTTCATATTACTACAAAAATAATTACTCAAGAAATTATTTTTTAAGAAAGTGAAAATTAGAACTTATAATTATATTTTAAATAAAACATTTCATCCTAGAACTAAATTATATATCTCTTTTCCCCTCTAAAAGTAACAGCTGTGAGAATTTTTAAATTTTCATGTAAATTTTATATAAACTTAAATCTCAGCATTTTAAACATGAATAAAACTTATTTCCTCTCATTAAACTCTTATTTATTGGCGTAGTTTTCCGTAATATGGATTATAATTTGTGTAGTTTGTAGTAGAAACCTAAATTGCGTAGAAACTACGGAGAATCCTTAGTAGTTTGAGTCTTTGGCACTCTTAAGTTTTAAATAATAGATTTATCAGAAAATACCGGAATTCCGGTCTTAAGGATGAAGAAAATACCGGATTTTCGGTATAATACCGGAACACAAACACCTCTGTCATATACAGTAAAATCCCGGTTAACTGAAAACTGGAAACGCGTCTGAAATCGCATATCCAGAAAACACGTACTGTATTGCACGGAAATAATCTCGAAGGCGAGATTCTTCTGCAACGATATCCCCACTGTCTTCTTTTAAACCTCCCCAAAAAGGTCAATGAATAATTTAAGAATCATCTCTATTAAAATCTGAAGGTAAACAAACGTATGTATCTATGTCCGGCTATCTTCTCACGAACCACTGAATGCTGAAACGAGCCGAAAGTACCAAAAGATGGGAAATAATCCAAGGAAGCCATTTTGACCATTGAAATTCCGAAATTATAATTAGGTAAAAAGATATTAATTAAAAACGTCAAAATTAATGAATTCACGTGCTGCCATCTACTGGCAGCATGGTGCATTTATTCACGGCGGATTCTTTTTTCCCTATTATTAGTTTTCACATCCGGTGTTGCATTTTTTTTATTTATTTATTTAACGGAAGTTGGTATATCTTTTTTAGCGGGATTCTGCGTTTGGATTTATTAACATTGGAAAAAATCGTTTTTATGCATTTTTTTTTCTTTTTTTTGTATTTAGGTGTTGAACTTCATTACGTTCGTTGGGGAAAGTAAGTGACAATATTTGTTGATTGTTGAGAAAAACGGAGGCGGGGCATATGAAAATATATGGATCCCAAGGGTCTCACGTGACCTCACTTCTCGCCGCCCGGGAATATCCTATTATTCGAGATAGCCCGTACAACGCCGGGCCACACAGCTAGTGCCAAAATTAAAATTAATAGGTAGTAACTTTATTAACTACAATGTTGTTTATCTGCGTCTGCAGGCGCACGGTGCCCGAACTCGGCGGTGCAAATATTGCCCCCGACACAGAGGTTTAACTTTAATAAAGAACATAAATGTAGACTACAAAGGGAGTTTGGAATTCGTTTCACTCTCAAAACAATTCAGAATAGCATACAGTAATTAGATACAAAATAGTAATGGATGTTCTTGGCTTAACCGAAAAAATCTTTAGTTCAATTAACCGGCGTTATATTTTATTACATATCAACACATCTGTTCCCAGGGTTGCCAGATCAAAATAGCAAAATAAGGCCAAACCGTCTTTAAAATAAGGCCAAAAAAGGCCAAATTTGAACATTTCTTTAAAGCGCACATTTCCCCCTTATTTTGCTATAAGAAAATAACTATCCTTCCTGAAAAGAACCCCAGTAGATTGACATATGTATAATAATGTTCTAATAAACTTAAATTCAAGTGAATTTTTTTAAACATCTACATTCGCGACTTGCAAAAGAAAGAAAAAGGAATTCTGTTCTTGTTGGTCTAGAATGAAATGTTCGAACGAAATATATCAAGTCTTGTTAAAGACAAAGTTCTATATTATTTTTCATTATTCTAAAGTTTATTAGAAAAATAGTTAAATTATATATTAAGAATGGTTCTAAAAGTCATAAAGAAAAATAAAGCCCAAAAAAGGCCAAAAATGAATTTAAGGCCAAATGAAAATTACTAAGGCCAAGGTCTTTTTAAAAAGGCCAAATTTCCAGAATTTGGCTTTAAAAAGGCCAATACGGCAACCTTGTCTGTTCCGTTTTAGACTCACGAGATGTTAATTTAGTCTCTGCTATGGCAGTTCAATATTTCAGAACTTAATTGTCCGTTAGATTTTCACTTAATTAATTAATTATTTAAGTTTCTATTTTAAGCAAGAACAAATTAGCTTTTCAGACTTTGTTATTCCAAAAGCAGCTGCAAGCTGTTCTGACAGAATAAAAAAAATGCAACATTCGTCAAAGAATGAAGATTTCACCTGCTGTTAAATACATCCTGTTTTTAAGGTAAAAAAAATTAACAAAAACAGTTTTTAAAAAGAGACTTTTATTAATATATAAAAATTGATTTTTTTTATTTGGATTATTTTTTCACTCTTTATTTTTTCAAATTATAATTCGTTATTATAAATATTATAGAACTTTAAAATCATTTTTTTTCTGAAATTTGCCGCCACTCGGATGGAATCAAATCCTAATTAAGCTAGCTGATAACCCTGCGTTGCTGTGGATCCATATTTTTTCATATACCCATCTCCGGTTCTTTTTCTTTTTTCCCGCTTCTAATATTTTCCCTAACTTTCGCCAAAAAACATAAATCTCCTTTAAATCCTTTCCTGTTGAATTAAAACTTTCAGATCTATCCTTTTTAGTACCGTACTAGAAGATTATCAATATCTCAGATTTGATTGTCACAGATTTATTAACGAAAGTTGTAGTAGAAAATTTCATTCACATTGGCGGAGTGCTTAAGAAATAAAAAACCTTGAAAAACAGAAATGATGAATCAGTTGACACTAACTTTCGTTTTGAACGATATATTAATATTCAATTCCTTTTAGCTTGTCAACAATATCTCAGATTTGATTGTCACA